>JAVCKT010035137.1:0-24420 GCA_032273925.1 Rhynchotus rufescens
CATAGATGGACTTAACTGAGAATTCCTTAGTGTGTGCAATCGTACAGGCGAGTGCACTAATAATTCCTTAGTGTCATTGATTTCTGTCTATAAATTAGAAATTATTGACAAGAAAAATACCAGTGCAAGGTGTTCTTGGGTTGTGGAGCTCTTAATGCTAAAACCATTTGATGTAAAGATTTTTGGATATTTTGTTGATGTAGCTAGGAGTTCATTGCTTTGACTCGGGTTGCAAGTAGTTGGAATAAGGATGTTTCTTGCTGGCCTAGGCATGAACAACTTCATACTTCCATACTTCAGAGAGATGAAATTACCAAAGAGAAAGTTGGCTAAAATGACGAGTGAGTTGTATTTTTATTTCTTCTCTCTCATGATTGGTGACCAATTCAGTGTGAACTCAGATGGCTCTTCACAAGCTTCCTACTCAAGTGGGCAATTGCAGCTGCTGTATCATCACAGTCATCCTTATGTAGGAAAAGTATTCTCTTGAGGAGTTGGAGGAGGAGCATCTGGAGGGCTTCATGATGCTTGGGAGTATGTCAGCAACAAACCTAGGAATCAGCAAAGCAAGTGAACTTTCTGAGATCATTTCCTTATTGTTGTTTAGTTTTGTGGAGGGGATTATTTTGTTTGTTTGTTTTTTGATCATATGTAATTTCCTGGGTTCTGTTCTGCTTTCTGCTTTTCGCTACACGTGGTGTGTGGTGTTTTTTTTTTTTTGTTTGTTTTTTGTTCCAGTTAACTAGGAGATATTCACAGCACTGACCTGAGCAGACAGCACTTCTAACTGTTTCCTTTGCTTATACCTCCTCTCCCGGTAAACACCTGCAATAGAGGAGCTATCTCCACTAAGAGCAGATTCTCTGGCACTCCGATGCACAAGAGCTCAAGTCTATTGAATCCCACCCTGCAGAGCACCATTGCTCGCTTGCCTCAAGTGCACTCTTTCATACAAGCTCTTATGTCAATGTTATGGGTAATAGTTGTGACATAGGATCAGTCTGTGGTGTGTTTTCTCTGACTTGAATACAGTAAACCAATGAAAGCATAAAATGAAAAAAATAAGTTCCCTATAGGAAACTAGATGTCTCCAATCTGACTACAGATAATTGAAATGAACAAGTCTGACATTTAAAAAAAAAAAAAAAATACCTGGGGTAGAGGAAATTTAGAAATGCTTATGACTTTCAGTAGTTGCTGAACTTATCACACACTTTGGCTCTATTATGTAATTAAATGTTTTGTCTTAATGAGGTCCTTTAAAGGAACATGTGTTTAAGCTCCAGGTACAGCTCTCCAACTCTGATATGGAAATGACTTGTGTACAGTCTCTGATTTTGCTTTGCAGAAAGTTGTATTTAGAAATAGTGTGTGTTAACCTTGTCTTTATGTGTGGTTACAGGAAGGTTATATAGAAAGCTTTGGTGATAATCATCTCTCCTTTTTTAATGAAGTCTTGAGTAATGATTAAAAAACAATTTACACAGTTTTTTCCTTTTCCAGGGGAAATTCATCTCCTTTTCCAAATGGCTCTTTGTCTAATACCATGGAATTGATATATTAATAAAGCAATTGGAATCTTTTTTTTCCAAACTTTTTTTATTTCTCTTTTAGTACTGCTTGGTTTGTATTTCATTTTTTGTTTATTTTTCAAAAAAAAGGAAGATTGGGAATCAACACATGGATCATGTCTTACTAGACCAAAGACTCATTGGGAATGTGCTATTTGCCTTCTCTGGAATCCTGGGAATGGAAATAGAAGCAGGGCATTTTATTTGCCCTCAGGTGAAGCAATAGACTGTGGTCACCTCTTGGTGATTCCTGCCTGGGTCACCATGAAAACACCTTTGGGTTAAGAAAGCGGCAGCTCCCTTTCGAACTGGGATGAACCTCTGGCAATAACTTTTCCATGCGGATTATTTTTCCCTTTGGAAGTGGTTATACCTGGCATAGGGCTGTCCTCTCTCCATTAATGCTTGTCCCTTGCCCCTTCTCAGCATCTCTTCTCCCCTCCTGCGTGCTGCAGGGCAGTAGGAGCCCTGAGACTATTGTTTGCCTTTAAAGAGAGCTTCCCCTAAAGGCTCTTTCTCTTCAGGTTTGTCAAGGAACCCGACCTGGGCAGGATAGGCTTTGACTAGTGCAAAGTGAAATGGATTTCGGCCATTCACACCATTCCACACACAGCATTTTGTCGTTGCAGCACATGATCCATTTGGTAGATCCCTTTTTGACAAATTCACCAAGTCTGTTTGGTTATTTCTGACTGTGAAGGAGAAGAACAGATGTAATAGCTGAATCACATCTTCAAAATGTGAATTTATTACATGTAGTCATGTAATAGCGGATGCCACGCTGGGATTTCCAAGTTCATTCATTCTTTGAGAGTAGTTATCTATTACTTCATTGTGTGTTCTCAAAAAGAGCTAGTGAAGGGCAGAGATGTCTGTTAGGATGTGCCTCATAGCCTGCACTGCCACTGCAGTGTTGACTGTTCAGTACTGAGTTCAGTGTTATTTATTTTTAACTTTTAAAACTGAGCTGCCAAGAGGGAAAAAATGAACAACTCTCCTTCCCTTCTCGTACGTGTGCTACTTAAAATTTAAATACTTAAATTCCACTTGTTTCTTTATAATAAAACATGAAGTTTGGATGTTGGAGCTAATGGTGTCAGAGGCTGAAATTTAGGGTGTAGGATTATGGATGCAGTAAAACAGAAGAGAGAGTTTTGTTCTTAGCAAATATTTTTTAAAAAGAGGTCTTCAAAGGCTCATTTTTGTTTGAGAATACTCTTTCTTCTCTGAAGGATGAACTAATTCACGGTACTTGCTTAGGCAACTAAGAATGTTTTCCATTAAAACCATGTCTGGATTTGATATCCTTGATATTACAAAGCTTATTCCAAAATAACCTGGCATTTTGTTGTCATCTTTCTGAGAAATAGGAATGGAAGAGAATCCTTTTGGGGTCTTTTTCTGCTTTGCTGTGACATAAACAGGCACAGTCTGATTTGAAGAAAAAAGGAAAATAATTTATTTTTTCCAAGATCTTGTTGATGTGAATAAATTAGCTAAAGTTGTGGCCTGACAGTGATGAAACATACCAAGCATCTCTCTTGAAATTTTCAGTTCCCCAAATATTGGGGGAGATCTTTAAACATGGAAATGGAGTTGTTTCCCCTGGGTAAGCAAAGATCTGAAAGCTACTGTTCTTCTGTCTTCATGTTTGTGGACTTTGTCTGGTGTTTCTTTAAAAAGAAAAAAAAAATTCATACCAACTGTCCTAACGCAGATAACTGGAGGAGCAGGGTTTGTGGGTTCTCATCTTACTGACAAACTAATGATGGATGGCCATGAGGTTACAGTTGTGGACAACTTCTTTACGGGCAGGAAAAGAAATGTGGAGCACTGGATTGGTCATGAGAACTTCGAACTGATAAATCATGATGTCGTTGAGCCCCTGTACATTGAAGGTGAGTAGCCTGTGCTTTGGAGTCTGCACTTTTATGCTTTACACTCTTAGTATGTTTGTAAAGAAATCCAGTTCATGCCCAGACACGTGGATTGCTCCATTCAATAGTTTTTTTTATTATTAGCCTAATTTTGGTGCTCATCACAGGATGAGAGGTTGAGGGCTGTTGTCTTTGAACAGCCTGTGGGCAAGGCTGATAGGAGGAAGGAAATTTTACAAACTAAGTAATACAAGAGTGATTTTGTGGGAACACGGGGGTTGTCCTGTCCGTCTGTCTCCCTCCGGTGTCGCACATCCCTGTGTGCATCCCCCCTGCCTGTGCGACCTAGGCATGTGATGGGCTGTGAATCTCAATTCTCGAGGGCTTTTGCACTGGCCTGCATCCATCCTGCAGCTGTGTGTGGTCAGCGGAGAGGAAAAGCAGCAGCCTGACAGGGCAGCTCACTTTTCTTAGCTGGCTGATTTTTTTTTTTTTTTTTTTCTGTGGAAAACAATGCTCCCATTTTAGTTGCAGGCTTTCTACAGCAGCCTGTAGAAGAGGAAGGCAACAGTACTGAATTGTCCCTGTTTCCAGAAAGAGAAAGAAAGTTAAAGCATCCTGACTGGAAAAAGTTAGAAATAACTTGATAACCTGTTATAAGCCTCAGAATATTATGCTGAATTTCAAGACAGCAAACATGTTTTTATTTAAAAACATATTTATACTAGATATATATGTACAGACCTCTGAAATAAATCAGCAGGTACTGGATCAATGAAAATGTTTTTTGGCATTGTGATTTTGGCTTATTCCCTTAAAAATTTGTAGAAATGCACTTTTTTTTAAAGGAACAATAAATCTCTTTTATTCTTGCTGTATTCTAATGGATTGAATTTGACAGGAAAACATCTCTGGCAATTTTATTTCTTGTAATTTATCGTGACAGTACCATTGAAACAGGTCTACAGACATGTGCCCTCCTCTTCTCAGAGCATATTAGTTCAGTTACTCTCTCTTCACTGCTTCTGCTTCCACTGCTGGCATAACAGGACGAGGATCTGAGTAATTTGCTCTCTGTTCCCTGCAGATGCTGGTAGCTTATAGCTCGGCCAGTGCCGTCACAAATCCTGATCTTTTCCCTGCACTGCTTGCTTTCCAACTGACTGTATTTGGGGCCTCTTTAGAGAATTACCAGTTCAGCTGTTGTTGCTACTGGTCAAGTGAGCGGCAGCTCCAAGATGCTTACGTGAACTCTCTCCTGCTCTCTGGATTTAAGGCATTAAAGGCAGTTCCCATTTCATGCTGATCATAAATTACACTTTGAGATTCAGTGAGCAATTCACAGAATTGCTTCTCATTCTTTGACAATGTAAATTAAAGATGGCATAGTAAAATACTAAAAAATAACTGATATTCTGCTATGGAGCTGTGATAAAAATTTGCTTGAGTTTTAAAAGCAGTGGTGAGGTTATAGTCCTACATAGGAAGAGGATAGGAGGATAGACTTCAAGGGGAGGAAAAAAGATGAAAAATAAAGATAATTATCTTGAACGGATGCACAAATTAGTTCTGTTGTTGTGTTCCTTTGTTTTCTCTTTTGGTATATGGCTCATTTCATCTTAGTCACTGTTAGAACTGACTTTTCGAATCTTTTACTCGTAAATAGGACTTGAAATAAACTGGGGTTATGACAAAAGCAGCTTTGAAGAAACTGGTTTTATCTGAAGAATTCGTAATTGTTTGCAGTCATGTGTGAGCTAGCTCATATCAGAATGTTTAACACATTTCATAGAGAAATCAGGCGTTTGTTTAGTAATATCATAATCTAGACAGAAGAGTGTATGCCCAGTCTGTTGTGTTTCAGTCTCTGATTCATGGGATGAAGACGCAAACTGCACTTTTGCCCCTCGATCTCACTGGCAGGAGACAGTGGGAAATCGCCTAAACACAGACCCTAAACACACCCGTTTGGGTTCTTGATCCCGTGATATTTATGTGGTGCTGAGTGACTTCCCCTTCCTCCTGTAGGATTTCCTTTAGTTTAGCGTTGCGGGAAGATGATATTAGTAGAAAACTCAAAAGAACTCACAGCTTTCACTGAGGCTTTTTTCAAGAAGAAAAAAATCTGATTAATTTGAATTAAAATGGCTTTTAAGAGTTTTGGAAGGCAGCAACTAGTGAAAAAGTACACAGGTGCCACTCACGAAACAAACAGGTAGATACGCGTGCGCTGGTGTCACTGTGATCGCTCCGTGGTGATAGATTTGTATTAAAAATCACCAAATGAAATTTTAAATTAAGTGTATGTAGTAAAGGAGTACTTCATTAGTCTGCGTTGTTACTGAGGATTAGGGCTGTCTTTTTTATACCAAATTTGTTGTTAGGACCCCATGACAGGGTTGCCCCTAGGCCGTGGGGAGCTGTCCCATTCTCTTCCATTTTTTCTATTTATTACGATTAGCAGTTCCACTCAGGAGTCAGGTGTGCACTTCCATACTAAAGTGCCATTTTACTGGTGTACAAAACTAAACTAATGCAATAAATGAGGGAAAAAAAGGGCAAATTTCAAGGTGAAGGAATGAGATGGCAGTCATACCCCAAAGTGGGCCCTTAAAAGCAATTACTGCTGGCTTAGGCTGGAGGGCTGCTTATCAGCTTCTATTAGATCCTTACACCTTCTTGTCCACAAGAGCTGCAGAGCAGAATAAGTGCCAGAAAAGCCATGACAAGTGTGTGCAGCCCCTGTCCTGCTGCTCCTGCCTTTTCTTCTTGCTTCTTTGGCAACCTTTGGAAGCCTTACAGGGAACCTTTTGGGAACAGGCTTGAAGGAAGTATGAGCTGGCCAGTGGGATAGACATAGCACAGGGAAAGTGTGGTTCTGAATATGCACAGCTTTCTGTGATAAATGTTGTGACCACAAAGAAACTATTGAAATGGATGATGTGAAATACTTGGACCTTGTAGTGCTTTCAGCATGGTAAGCTTTTGTCAAAGACCTGAAAGAACTTTGTTAACATAAGCACTGCATTACGCCTTTTTGAGGATGAATAGTGTTACAGTAGTACTAGAATAGTTGAAATGAGCTATCAGTCCCTTAATATTTGGGAAATACTTTCCTCCTATTTGGAATCAAGGAATAAAATGCAGAAATTAGCTGCTGCAGCCCCATTGGCCTGGTAGAGCTGGGTGTTACAGACACTTAACGTTTGGAGTTGTTTGATTGTTTGTTTGTTTTTTTACCATCTACTCTGTGACTCTGAAAGAAAAACGGGCCTGGAGATGCCCCAGGAATTCCATCAACAGCAGCTTCCCCGAACTCATTCTGATGATCATAACTGCACAGGACGTTCTGGGTGCTTCATCGTTACATCGAGCGAATGATAAAGCTCAGAAAGGCTTCTCCCTTTAAATAATGTTCAGTATAGTCATGAAGTATTAGGTTTTTGTCCAGAAGTTTCATTTAAATAATTCTTTTTCCTTCCCCAAGTATATCACAGTAGCCACTTTATTTTTGAACCATAAGAGCACAGTTGCAGAGTAGAAATTTTGCTGTTGGCCTCCAACACTTTGCTATTTAATACTGAGCTTTCAGGAAAAGATCAGGATGACACCGCTAAAATTGTGGTCTCTGTCAGCTGCATGCAAATTGGGCTGCTTCTTTTTGCAGAGGATAATGAGCAATTCCATTCTGACATTCAAAGATACTCTTTAAAACACACGTGAATTACTTGATGTGAATGAAGTGAGAAGAACAGTGGTTGTATGTGGTAGGTTAGGAGGGAGGAGATGCTTTATTGCCTGATTTCTGCTGCGAGTTATAAGACTCGATATAAAGATCAGTTACATAGAGCTGCCTCTTTATTTCTTGCTTTCACCAATCTGGTTTCTGGCAAGGCAGCTCTTAAGCTCTATTTTCACTAGCTCTTGTGAGTGCAAAGATGGTTTGGGCTCTGTGTTGCTCTCTTGTACCTTTTACTGAAGAAGTTCCCAGATGATGCCCTACAGGTAGATTTTGCTGGCTGCCAAGTGTTGAAGATGAGCACGTGGCATACCGAGGAGTAAGGAGATGGGCATGAGAGCTTTCAGAATGTATGAAGTTGTTATTTTAAACATGTGTGAACTTGTTAGTAACATGACTTACAAAACTGCAATAGGACATGGATTTGACTGGGGCTAACTTTTTGTTTTTAAGGGCTCTGCTGGTTTGGTGGATCTGAGTGGACTCTTTTTAAATACAGCTTTTAACTTGTTATGTCGCTGCCCTCAGTATGTTGCATTTTGGGCAACTATTCTAGTAGAATTTTGAGACCTTAATCTCCATTTAACTGATCTGGAGTTTCATAAGCTATTTTTATTAAAAAAAAAAAAAAAGTTCATTGCTGCTTTTGAGTACCTTCATCCCTGATCTTCATCCCCCCCGCCCCTCCATTCCCACTCTCTATGTCAAACATTTCCTTCATGTAACTTGATGCCTTGTAGTTTGTGCACACAAGGTATGGTTGTGGCAAGGGAGAAGGCAGCATGTGCCACGTGAGGCTTTTTATCCAGAGCCAGGAACAGTGGTGCCCAGATCGGTGCTGAAGCTCTCTAAATTCGCACCCCCTCCCCAAAAAAAAAAAAAAAAAGAGTATGACAAACGTTAAGAAAGCTGCAATATGCTTTAAGTTATAGTAGAGTCTAATGGAATAGATCATGGAATGGTTTGGGGATTTCACAGAGCAGTGTTTAGTAACCACATTACTGGTTTTGACTTCTGGCAGGCTGTCCTTCCATAGGAAGGGGCTGTTTATTGGGGGTCTGGGGAGAGAGGTGACATTTTGGGAGGCAGTGTTGAACTCAGGCCAAGAAGAAAGCCGGGGTTTTTTTCCCACTTTGTTTTTAATCTTCAGGCAGATGCAGAATGTTTTGTGGTCAGTACAAAGACAACAGTGTTGAGGAGGGCAAATGACAGCCCTGCCACAGCTAGTACTTAATACTCTGCAGCAAAAATACAATGTTGGCACAGATTTAATATCCTGGGCTAAGATAAGAGCACCATAGGATCATTTTCTGCTTTATACAACAAATAACATGGCTCTGACCAGCTCTGTCAGGTTGGCTTTTAGCGTTCAAAAATAATGCTGTAAAAGCTGATTAGAATTTATATTTCAAGTTATTTATTTCCATAAATAGCTCTGTGCAGCAGAGATGGCTGGCTTCCCTGTGCCAGCTTCTGTGTCTGACCAGCAGTGTGGCTGCTGCAGCTGTTTTTTACAGAAAAAAAAACCCTGTGACCTGCGTGATCTGTAACAAGTTGCTCATATGCCCCTGATCAAAGCTTTTCTGCTTAACACTTGCTGGCAAGTGATGGATACAGGTGCTTATTGCACTTAGCGACCTCTGTAATCAGTTGTGGTCTGGTAGCACATGTTGAAATTGGAATTGGAAGATGAAGGTCTTTCCCTAGCTTTGCCACTGAGTCACAGAAGGGTCTAGGCAGGGGAGAAAGGTCCTGGAGCCGGCTGGCTCCCTGCAGGGTTAATCCAGAAGATGGCCCTGTGCCCCTGGCAAACGCCCTGCATTCATCCCAGCTGCCAGCTCGGCCTTTGAGGAACCTTTTCCATAGAGAAGAGGTCTGGCATTGCCATTGAGGGTAAGGGAGGAGGAAGCACATTGAGGCAAGTGTAGAGATGTCCATGTTGAGGGCGAATGAAGCCCCCTGCTTTTGTTTCTCCTCCCAGCTTCCACACTCCCAAGCAATTGAGAACTGGGAAACAAAGGGAGGAAGAGGGACCAGAGGAGGAAGGAGCTGCTTCTGCTTTTGTGTGGTGTGTTAACACTCACCTCTGCATTTGAAAATTATGAGGAATCTTTGAAGGTTCTTCTATGTGGTTACACTTGTTTCTATTTTGTAATTATATGTCTGTGTGAATAATTACAGGCTCAATTGTAGTGTCAAGAGACAGGAAAGGGAGCTTTGGGGCCCGTTCTTCATTATAGAAGTGGTTCCTGTAGAAGCTGCCGTCTCAGAGCATCACAGGAGGCCACGAGCAAGGGGTGAGGGAAGCAGGAAAGGGGCAGATTCGTTTCAGGCAGTAAGTTACTCAATGGATGTAAATGTCTTTGAAGTGACTCTTTCTCACTGCAGAAACTCCACCAAAGCCTACAGAAAAGCAGGGATAGAAAGGGCTGTCAGAGAGCATCTAGGGAGGGACAGCAAGAGACCACTGTCACAGTGTGTGGCCGCAGGTGGCTTTAGGTGTCGCTTGCGGATTCATTTCCGAGCTGCCCTGCTTGAAGCAGCATGTGCCGCCCACAGCAGCAGCAACGCTCTCCCCAAGCACATCTCTCCTTTCTAGCTACTTATTTTGTTTAGTAACACGACAGCTCTGTGCTGTGGTGAAGAAATGCTTTCATGCAGAGACATATTGTGAAATTTTAATACATTTCATTCATATTTTTGCTTCATTTATAGAATGCTTATGTGGCAGGCTGCTAACACAACGGGGTGTTTTAGGAGTATGGGTAGTACTTTGAATCAAGGCTCAAGTGGGAGCTTATTTCCTGCAGCACTCGCAGTCTGAGACTGTCTCTGGGTATTGCTCTGGTTAGTCAAGTTAATATGTGTTGCACACAGAAAAACACTTTGATATTGCAGTGGATTTGGGATTTCTGAGTGGAAGTGCTTGGTTTATGTTGATGTGATGGCTAACAGCAGAATAGTCTGCTCCATGAAATTGCATTTCTGTGCATTTCTTATGTGAAAACAAGTTCTCAGCAGAAACATCTGCTGAAATATCATCCCTCTAGTAGCTCTCTGGGCTGATCTGAAATTTCTGAGATGAAGATTAAACACTGAAGACCAAAGAAATCATGGCAAGCTGTCAGAACTGGGTTTGTTTTGTGGCACTTGTTTGAGAATACAAATGTCCTGACTCTGGCAAGATAGTAAGACTTAAGTGTGATGGAGTCACACAGATCGTGTTAAACTTGACTGTTTTGCTTGGTGAAATTTGTCTTGAAATATTTTATTATAAAAACATTTATTGTTTTGCAATCTATTGTATTGTGTTAGGGCAGTTTTTCCTTTGGGGTGAAGTTTAAGTGCTCTGTTTAACTTCAGTGTGTCTCTTAGAGTTGAACTATTTCAAACACACAAGCTGTGAGCATACCCACTGAATTTAAAAATACTATGTAATCTAGAAAAATGCGAATACCTGTGCAAACAATTCAGAGATGTGGAGGGAAGGTAGATTAAATACCACACTTTGCCCACTCTGCCATTTTTTTTGTTGTTACAGAACATTTTTATCTTAAAAGAGAATATGATTTTTTTTTTAAAGTAAGATATACTTGTGTTTTGGAAGCTTTTATCTACTATAAAGTTTTTGATTGCTTAAAGGTTTGTTGTGAGGTAGTAAATAACTACATGATTTTATCCACATGGATAAGACAAGCTGCTTTGTACACTGTTATACTAATAGTTTTGTTTGTAACTATTAGAAGTAAGGATACATGCTTGCCTTGTCAAATTGAACTGAGAAATTAAGGAATAGAGGGAATCTTTAACAACAGCATACATATATATGTGTATATATATAATAACACTCTTAACTTTCAAGTATTTTCTCAGCTCGTTGAGAGCACTTAATAGGTTGTAACTTAATACTTGATTATTTTTCTTATTACTGGTATCTTATATTTAACCTGTGCTGTTTAAGCAAATGTAATTAAATTTAAATGAGGGGAAAAAAGGAAAATTCGGGGAAGTTTCAGTCTTTTTATTTGAAATTTGAGGATGCTCCTATCTTATGTCTGTCTGAATACCTAATGTAAAAATGGAGAAGACAGATGCTGTGAAAGTTAAACCCAGTAGAGGGGCTGCTCATAAGCAATTTGTTGTCCAAGAACGGGATTATATCGTGTATTGGTGTCATTTACTGTAACTTTTTACATATAAAACAACTGGGAAAATACTTGAAAATAGTTTTGAGTGTATCGCCAGCTCAGCAGCATCCTGTTCTAGGCTAAGACAGCGTTTTCCATTGCCTTCTGCAGCACTGTCTTCTAGATAGCAGCTAGCTTGGGCTTTTTCGAGTTCCTTAGGATCTGAGCACCACCTCTCCTTTAAAAAGCAAACTTCCCTTTTGCAGCCCAAAGAAGGAATGATTTTTTCCCTTTTTTTCCATCCTTTTTTCTTGATTCTATTTCTTGCATAATGTTCTGATGACTTCTTTTGGATTAATCTTTGAGAAAAACTCTGAAGCTGCTTGTCATTTAAGGAACATGAGGGGAATAAAACATTGCATGTCCTCTTGCAGCTTCTAGCATTGGCGCCCGAGGTATCTGTAAGTCAAATTTTTATGAGTGGAAAAATCTAAGCGCTCCAAATCTCTGTATCTGTCTCAACAATCTTGTTATTCATTAAACTTTAGCTTCGGTTCTACTGAAAATTAAGGCTTGCTGTAGGTTACAGTAGATTTGTATACCTGTCGTCTGCAGGTGGGAGTACAGTTAGTGCTGAGTTTCAGTCTTAGGAGAGGCAAAAACAAATGCTTGTTTCTTCACTCCCTAAGGCTGTCTCATTTAATGTGCTACACAGGAAAATAATGGTGCTTTTTTCTTTTTTTTTCTTTCCCATACTGCTCTCTAGTGGACCAAATCTATCATCTAGCATCTCCTGCGTCTCCTCCAAATTACATGTATAATCCTATAAAAACATTAAAAACCAACACTATTGGGACGTTAAACATGCTTGGTGAGTCAGTCTTTTATTTTTCTCTATTTAATGTTGTTAGACCTAAACACCTGCACAGAGTTGGGCAGGAAGGGCTGCTAAGTCATTTGTGTGTATTCGGATAAACAGAGATAGCAGATTCTTTAAGAAGGATGAGTTGTTGGTTCCCCCCCTTCTCCCCCTTTTGAAGACAGTTATTTTTTGTTTTTCCTTTGGCATACCTGCAGGTGAACTCGGACAGCATACCAGCTCAAGTGCTAAAGCATAAGAACTTCCATACCTGTTACTTGGCTATGGAAAAAACCTGTGCAGTAATTACAGAAATCATAGGAACAAATAGAAGCACGGGATTTTCTTACAGTGACATTGTGCCACTGACTACAATTCCTACCGTGCTGGCTTTGGCCAGCAGGTACTCATAGCTGATAATTACAAGACAAAATTCTTAGCTTTAGCTACCTTCTTTTTTTTTTTACATGCTGTTGAGGACTGGGCCTGTAGATAGAGGACCTAGAGTCTTCACTATTTTTAATTCACGGCTTCAGTCTATTTGACATGTGCTGTTGCTTGACCTGGGTGTCTGCAACCATAGAAGAAATGGGTCCTACCCCTGCAGAGTTTCTCTTATGAGAGCTGCTGTTGGGTACAGTTCAGACAAGCAAAGGATTTAGAAGCTCCTTTGCCACCAGATAGTCGCATGGCCCGGAACAGAGTTTTATTTTCTTGGCTATGTCAACTTTAAGGTTACAAAGCTCTGGAATAGAGCACAGAGTAATCTCAAATGCTGTGTGGATTAACAGGACTGTTTAAATGGACAGTAGTTCTAAAACAGGAAAGATGTTAGATTTTGTCTTGTAATGTAATAGGTTCTTTGGGGCGAGGGGGGTTGTTTCTTTTGTTTTAATCATTGTTTGGATTTTGGTAATCGTACCGCAGTGTGTTGTTGCAAGGTGCTGATTCCCTAACTGGTATGGTTTATGTTTACTTGACCTTTATTTAGAACATAATGTGTTAAGTTCTGGGTATTGGTTCAGTGTAAGTGCTGGTCCCAGAAAGAAACACCTCACACGGCGGGTGCTTTTCTCCAGGCCCTAGCTTGAGTTTGCGAGCAACAAGTGGGATATGCAGCTAGATATCCCTGTTGAGGGAAAATGTTCCTTTCCAAAGCATGTTTAAACATGATTAGAGTAAAGCAGCAGGCACAAATGATTCTTTCACTTGCCTAAATTATGTGATTTTTTTTCCCTCTTATTCCCGAAAATCTAGGGCTAGCCAAACGAGTTGGGGCACGACTCCTGCTGGCCTCCACGTCGGAGGTCTATGGAGGTAAGAAGGCCAAAAGCCTTGTTGGAGCTCTTGAGGTATCACTAACCAACACGTATTTACAAACCTGCCCATGGACGTTACTGTCCAGATGATGTATTTTGCCTTTGATTTCTTCATCAGGTCTGCTGCTCACAGCTTAAAACATGGTGCATTAGTACTTGTTTTACTAAGTCTTTTGTCAAAGGGGTGGAAACATGCTCTGACTGTTGTCTGTAACATTCCTACATCTTGGTTTATGATGCTTTCATAAAAGCTTGGCGTGAGAGGGGGGCGGATTTTGAATGTTGAGCTCTGATTAGAATCTAGAATGAAGTATTATAATTACAGTAAATGCTGTTCTACTGAGTGATGTTGAAAGTTATTACTTTTTAAATACATAGGCCAGAGGGGTTGTTCAGCTATGTAACATTAGTGACCTGCCAAAAGATTCATTACATATGGACAATTTTTCTGCTGACAAAAGATATTTTATTTTTCTCCCCAGATCCTGAAGTTCATCCTCAAAATGAGGATTACTGGGGCCATGTGAATCCAATAGGCCCCAGAGCCTGCTACGATGAAGGAAAGCGGGTTGCAGAGACCATGTGCTATGCATACATGAAACAGGTATTGAAATGGTATCAGGTAGAGCGGGTTTTCAGTACTTGGGAGGGCCAAGTATGCAGCAAACAGGGATGTTGCTTATGTTTTGGAATGGAAGGTGGGAAGGGAACACCTTGAATAGGAGTGTGTGTACTGTAATTGCAAAATCAGTTTTCTTTTAATGCGGAGGTTTTATTGCTCCCATCTGTTGTGGTATTTCAGTTGAGTAGCATTCTCCTGGAAAATGTGCTTTCATCTTCTCATCAGCCTTGTTATGTCTTTCAGTGTCGTAAATAGCTTTTTAAACTAATTCAACTGAAGTGACCTTCCCAATTTGGGAGCCGGATAAGAGTTGCGTAAAGTTAGTCTTGTGCTCAAGTGTTTTGCTGAATTGGGCCGTTACTGATAAAAGTGGAATGTTTAATGAGTGTACTTGAAATCCAAATATATGGGTAAAAATGAAATTCTTTAATGAGTACTCCTATAAGAGCAGACTACTTTACATCACTTCAGAATGTATTCAAATTATTTAAGTGTAAATATAGCCCTTAGTGAAAGACAGGAATTATATAGTTATAGCAATTTGTTCAGACAAATACATGAACATGAGGCTCAGTGTGCATTTTAAAATAAATTTGTGAAATCATACATGCCGTCTTCCTTGGGTTTAATTATCAGCAAGAAGAAGCTTATCATTAATTAACCCAGCATTGCCTTTTTACCTGCATTTGAATCTTTTCGTATTTAATCGCTGCTCAGTAAGTCTCTGGGAGACTAATCTGCTGGAAAATGTGACACGTGAAAGAAAGAAAATGGTATTGCTGTTTCTCTGTTTTCCCCTTTGCATATTAAAGCTGCAAACACCATCGAATGTAGTATATTCTGCAGAATTTAAAATCTTTAAATGATACATTATTAAATGCTTTTTAGAACTTTGAAAACAAAGTTAAATATGAAGAGTAAGAATTTGAGGAGAGGATTTTTTGCACAGAGGATGTAATAATTTTAACCCAGATAGATGTGAAAAATCTCATTGCTTCTATCTTCTTTGCTCTACTTTAAATCTTTTTTAAATCTTTTTTAACTCTTCTAACTTATAGCAGAGTGATACAACTGAACAGTAGTTTAGCGCAGTGTCATAACATTCCTTTTAGGTTTAGGAATTTTTTCACCATTAAATATTACAGTTTTTATCAGAAATCCTTGTGCTGTAGAGTTCTGAGCCTTCAGCCAGTCTGCGGTGCACATTGCACGGCTCTTTTAGCAGCAAAGATGATAGATCATTCTGGAAATCATGAGCTGCATTTTAAGGCCCTAAGAGGAATCATATTATCCCAATAGTTTTATGCAGGATTTACAGTGAAGAGTCAAGGCCTGTGAAGAGGAGCAGTGGTGCACACTTGCATTTACTAAAAACTCATGGTGTAAATGAATGCTGTCTAAGGGAAGCCCCGTGGGATCCTACCTGTACTTCACTGCAGCTTAGTGAAGTCTGGCCACGCTTCTCCTGTTTTCTTCAGTATTCTGAAACAGTGCACAGTGTTCCCCAAGTCTTGATTTGTACTGTTTTCAGGTGAGGAAACTTTGGCTTTTGCTCGTGTTGCTAGTGTATCTGACCTGCTCTGAAAATGGGCACTGTGCTTCCAAGGACACTTTCCAGTAGGAGTGACCAAGCCTAGAAAAACGGGATGTGCTGGACTTCGGACTGAAACATTCTCAGAATCTTCTAAGCTCTAGTAAAAAGAAGAAGCAAGGAAACTTGTTTTTGTTTTGTTTTGTTAATTCTTCCAAAGTTTTCCATCATCATTCACTTGCTTACTTACATGCACTCATACTTCTAAATTATACTTCTAAATGGGCTGTTCAGAGTCAGAAGCTGATTCCGTATGCTCCATGGTAGCAATTTCTCCGTGGACTCACCCGACCAAGACCTTTTCAGTGCTCTCCCTTCTGCTGGCAAGGTTGGTTTTTCACTGCTTTGACTCTATGAATTAAACATTTCTTGACTTTGCTGTCCTGTTTGCAAGGACCTTCCTTTGACAAGCGCAGCAGGCTGCAGTGCTTCCTCCTCAAGGAGCTCAAGGGCAGTAGTAGCGTTTCCTTGAAGAGAGGAGAGCAATTGAGCTGTTTGCTGGAGAATTGCAGGCTTCACAATTTCAAAGCGTATATGAGATGAGCCCATCTCATCTCATCTGCTGTGAAATCACCTGACTATGTGATTTGAGAGGATATTTGCTAAAAGCTTTTGGGAGCAGCTCTCCCTCCTTAAATGAGTGTAGGAAAATAGGTCAGCTGCGCCCCTCAGCACACCTGCCAGTCACAGGGAACTGAGTGGAATAAATCCAGATGTGGTGGATTTATCCCCTCTGCTGCTGGAAGGCTCCTAAAGTCAGAAGGAGCTTTAGTTCCCTGCTCCCTTGGGAAGTTCTCCCTTGGGAACTAGGCTACATCTTTTGTTCAGTGCTTTAATACCCGTTCCTTGATCTCTTGTTCAGTGTTTACCACTGAAAGGGTCTTCTGGAAGACCCTTTGCAGTTCACACCATTGCTCCAGCAAGGTGCAGGGCTTTGCTTTGAAATCTTTTTCCTTGTAAGAAGAGCTTATTCCATATGCTTTTTTTCGTTCTGGACCCCTCTCTTTGGCACTCTTCTTCCTATCCTTCTTAGGCCTTCTTGCCTCTGCTTTGTTTTTGCTGAGTCTTCCATCTGTGGTGTCTACTTGATGTAGATGTGAGGCACTTGCCCAGCTAGTAATTGTGCTTCTCCACAAAAATAACTTAAAGTTTTAGCTTACCAGAGAAGGTGAAACCAGAATTTTTAAAAAATGAACACTGTTATCTGAACAACAAATTAATTTTACTGGATTAATAGGTGGGGAAAAAAAAGTGCATGAGATGGCCATGGGGGTTTGGAGGCTCAACACTTAATATTGCATTCTCATTTGTTGAGAAGTTGGCATACCATGTACAATTCAAACTTAATCTTTCACCATTTATCTGTTAAGAAATTTCCAGACCAGAAGCCTGTGCTTCTGGCTTAGAGGAGAAGACAGGTGTCTCATCACTCCTCTTGTGATGAGTTTCACACAACAGACATATCTCGTGATGTGTCTCATCAGAGCAGTAGCCAAACTGTCCCAAGAACAGTTTTTCAGTACTAGAAATGAGAGTAACTGCTGGGTGTATCTCAGACCAAAAGTAAGTAGCGGAGATTAAAATACCATGGATCCCTTTAGCTCTTCAGAGGCCTTGAAGAAGAGTTCTGTTTCCCATCCATGAACAGCAAATCTGAGGTGAAGCTTGGAGAGGGGAATCTGTAAAATGCTGATACATCTTCACCACTCTCCGTGAGATGGCATTGACACCCCTTAAACTGCATGTCCTCACCACTGTCCATGTTCTCTTGTTGCCCAAGTTGTTCCATGCTAAGTCAGTGAAATTCGGAAAGAAAAGAGCATGGGACACACTTCCTCTGCCAAGTTTGGAAGTTCACATACTTACAGTTCTGTCAGTGTTCTCAATAAATGCAGTGGTTCCATTGGAAATATCAAGCACTGCTTATTAATCACATTTTTATCTTTTTTAATGAACTGGCTCCACTTTGCTGACAGCGAAAGTGGTGCTGCTTTCAACCATAGTAACTGCATGGCTCACAAATACATTTTTATGCTTTGGAAAAAGAGAAATGTCAGATGAAAGTCACAACTTCCCCATAGATCAGTAAAGCTAATTCCTGCAAACTGCAGCAATTTGGAGATCAGGCTTTTGAAACTGGTTCATTCTGGTTGCTGTCAGGCAACCCTGCATATACTTCTCTGGTAAGCTGTTTTCTAAACTCTGAACTACTGGATTTATGGATTTGCACATTTTTCTAAAAGATTGTCAGAGCTGTCTGTATTTTTTTTTCTGTGTAGGAGCTTTGCACATAAACCACAGTATCATTGTGCTTGGCCCTGTAAAGTATAGGAGTTGAATATTGTCCTCCAAAGTTGCCTGCTGTTAATATCCAGTTAAAGGGTGTGAACTAAAAGGGAGGGGTGAAGCAGAACTTTGCAGTATCTAAGGCAGTATCATAAAACTGCAGCCTCTCATTTCATCTGTCATGGGTAGCAGGAGCCTTTCTGTAAAGCGGAGGGGTTTCTCTGTGAGGTTATCTGAATTGGGTTGGTATAGCTGCCATGCTGCAGCTTCCCAGTGCAAACGTGGCACATAGGCAGCAGGAACAGACCCTCGGGTCCTCCTGCCCCTGCTCTGGTAAGTGATTGTGCCAGTGTTGTGGTAGCGCCTGTGCTACTTCCACGTGCTGTGCGTTGCTAACAAACATAAGGACTTGGTCCTGAACACCAGGATAGAAGATGGTCTTGCAATAATGATCAAATTCCCCCCAAAGGCTGGAATGCTTGAATGTGATGACACTTTTTGCAAGTTCAGTTCAGAAGGCAGTAAGATTTTTAGGCTTGTTTTGATTTTGTTTTGTGATTCGTTTTGTAAGTTTTGCCAGTGTTTGAATGACAATATATAGAATGACAATATGGGAGCATTTTTCTTCTGATTCGAACAGGATGGGGATTTTTTTGAGGTTTCTGATTTTGGTTAGCCCCTTATTTTTATCTGTTATGTTTCTGCTGTGGCTCTAAACCCACTGTCATAGCAGAGTCTGACATCTGTAAGTGCTCTTGCTGTACTAATTCATGAATGTGAGTCTGCTGAACTCGCCCTTACACTGAGTTTGGGGGTTGTTGTGTTCAGACCATGTTCATTTGCTTGTTTTCCTGACCCTCGTTGGAAACGAAACTGGAAATTTCGTTCACTGGCTGTCCTTGCACTGGTGTGAGCTGCACTGATGAGATCCAGGCTGCCTCCTTGTGTTCAGAAGCTTGGCTGTGCAGCACAATGCTGGAGTTAAAAATCCCTGTCTGATGGGGATATCCTAGTAACACGTCTAAATGGGAGCACATCTCTTCCAAATGGCAGTGTGTCCTGTAAAAACATGGGTGAAATGGGCTTGTGACTGCTCACCTTGGCCATATACAGCACAAACAAATAGCCAGCCTAGGCAAGCGCCAGAAATAAGATAAGCTTTTCACAAGGCGAGGTAAATAATGGTATGAAGAGACCTGGAAGTGTTACAGTAAAAGCTCTAGGGTGGGAAGCGCTGTGCTGCAAGCAGGGTGAGGATCTCAGCCACGAGGCAGGAGGGTTGCCCGGTGTGGCTGGGCCCTGGCACCTGCGTGGGGCAGAGAGTGGAATTGGGGGTCGTGGCTGCCCTTGCTGCCTCGCTTAGGGCTTGTTGCTTAGCCAATGCAGTCTTCCAAAGCAGTTGTTAGTAACCAGAAAGTAATCTCACTTTGCTTATACAGTGGGCAAAGTATGTGTGTTTACATATGTGTGTGTGTGTGTATGCATACATATATATATATACATGTGTGATTTTATGTGTGTATATGTATGTGTGCACATATATATGTGCACACACACCCACACATAGGTGTTTATAAATAGTACCTTAGGCTAAGCCCTCAGTATTGAGCTTTACAGCTTAAACAATACCACCAATGCAGCCTGGTGAGCTGTCTGCTAGTAGCTCTGCTGTGATTAAATTTCAGGATATGGGAAATAACTCTTCAGAGAGTTAATGAAATGCATGTGAAAGAATAAAGCTATTAACAAAATGACTAATAAAGTAAGGGACGTAGACAGCAATCTTAATGTTTTCGCCCAAAATGTTGATGGAGATTTGTCTCAGCTCGTGCTACTTGTCCATCTGCCTGGGCTCTAAGGCCTAAGGCCTAAGAGATGATGCAGCTGATTTAGTTATGGCCCTGGGGCGTTTGTTGGAGCTCTGTTTGTTTTGTCAGCGGGTCTGCAGCTTGGTCACTTGGCAGCCTTCTGTTTCCTGACCTTTGTGTGCAGCAAGTTCTCATACTTGCTCTTCAGATGTTTGCAAAGAAGGAGAGTCTAACTCTTTAATAGTAAGGCAGGTTTTTCGGATAATCTAATGAGTTACGGCCAAAGAATATGTTGAGGTTATTTCAATTAAGAAAACAAACAAAAAACCTCTTTTAACATTAGAATTACATTTTGTACTCTATTTTCTCAGACAGTCAAGACAAGGAGTTGCCTTTCTTGAAAAGCTTAGTATGCTGAAATATGACTTTCTAAACTCAGATGTTTTTGTAAGGTCTGTGATACCTTGCTGCTTTATGAAGCGAGGATTCCCGGAGCAGGGGCTAAGAATATGTGCTGCAGACCATGGAGAACTTAGCAGGGAAAGAAGAGAAAAGAAGCCTGAGGACTTAATGTCCCTCTCTTGTCTTCACTGACTGCTGTAGCCCCTATTTTCTCTAATTTAATAAGCTTGTAGCCATGTTATTTTTTGTTGTAGTTCAGAGAAGGCTTCAGCATAGACTGAAGCTAGTTGATCCCATTTGGTGTCAGGGCCAGGGATTCCTTTAAGCTCTATTTTGTTTGGCAGTATAAAAATAGCCTGAGAGAGTTTCCTTGTTTCCTTAAGATTTAATGGAAAAGTGTGTGTGACTTGACACTGGCTTTGCCCACAAATGGGGGAAGTGATTGACTTGGCTGGTGGGAATGCTGTGGAGGGGTCAGTCATAGTGAATGCCCTGCTGATGTTCCCATACCCAGGCATGGGGGGTACCCATCGGTGCCTGTAGGCAGTTAATGCTGGAAGGAATATAGGATTACTGAGCACGCACCGAGATCCCCGGGAGGTTTGCCTGAAGTGAAACGCGAACATTTTGGTCATATGTTAAGTTGCTGATACCAAAATATATTCATGAAAGTGTTCCTTAAGAGAAGATAGATCCCACGTTTACAGGCTGTGAAAATTCAGTTTTCCAGAAAATGAATTTTCAAAGCAGTACAGTGCAGGGAAGGGTTTACCTGATGACACTTTAAATGAAGAGTTAGGCATTTTAAAAGTCAGCATTGCCATGTTTGACCAAAACAAACAAAGAAAAACATTAAATTGCAGGGTGGGAAAGTTCTGAAATGCTGGATTTCTTGTAACACTATGAGCTCTGCTCTGCTTTCCCAGAGCCCTCATTAGTTTCTGACCAGTATGTGAAAACAAGGCTGCTGCTGCAGCTCGTGCTCACTTTTGGTGCTCGTAGTGTCACTTTTTGGTCAGCAAGATTTAATAAGTTATTTTTATCTTTGGCCCCATAGCTTCCCAGTGCTGTAGTTTCAGTGCTTGTTATTAATGGGTCTATCTGGAAAGTCCCCATGAAGTGCAGTCCTTCCTTGGAGGAGCTGATGGGCTTTTAGGAGGGAGCGCTGGGGAGAGCAGAAGGAACAGGAACCTGCCCAAATGTGAGCTGCGGTGCAGTGGTGATGCTGGTAGTGGATCCCTGATGGGCTGTGGGGAGCAGTGTCTGCACAGCAAGTGTGTGTACAGCTAGCACACACTGGGAGGCTTTTCTTAACAAACTGGAGAGCAAATAGAGAGCCTGTTCCTGATGGCTGCATTTCACATGGGCAGGAGCTTTTGCTCTACTCAAAATAACACAGCGGTAAAAAGACGATGTGAGGTTATTTTTTGGCAGCAGTGGACAGTGTTGCTTGGTTATTTCTGTTTGTCAACAGTAGTTAACATCTAAAATGCTGAAGTGTGTTTTGCCTGTTTGATTGTCCCCTTTATGGAGTGGTAATGCTGCTGCTGCTTTCACAAAATTCCCTTGAGGATTTATTTGTTTGTTTCTCTCGGTTCTGCTTCTTAAACTTTGCTTTGATCTTAATTTTCATGCCTTTCTTTATCATACAGACTCAGCTACCACTAAAAAAATTGCACTATAAAACTATATTTTCATCACATTTCAAGTGAGAATGAAACCAAGAAGTTCCACAAAGATTTCTCAATACCATAGTCTTACAATACAAGTAACTAAATTTATAGATGCCATTACATGTTTTGAGGATTTCCTCTGAACCATCAGCTAAGATTCAAATTATTATTCAGAACATAAAACTGATGGATATGACATGTCAACTAAAGAAATGTAAACAGAGCTAAGTTAAATTTCAAAAAAAAAAATCAAATATTAATTTAAAATGTAGTATTTCATTTCTCACAATTGGATATATTACCTACATTCTTTGTACATTCCCAGTCCTTGTTACATACAACACCTTATCAAGCACAGTCAAAAATCATATGAATTTGTGAGCAACTCTGTTCACAATATTGTTACCAAGTAATCTTGTTAGCTTCATATATTAGTAGTAATTCATATGAAGAATAAAAAGTCCTCACATCTTTTAACAGCAGTCCTTTGTCACCAGTACAAACTTTCTGTAAGGATTTCCAAGGCAAAATCCTAGTTTTAGATTTACCTTGTAGTTAAAACATCACTGATTTAAGATACAGATCTGAGAATTATAAAATGAACACAAAGTTTTCTGCAAGAAAATCATAGTGCATTGCAGAATAAGCTTTGCCTTTTTGGGCTTTCGAGCTAGATTTTTTTTCTAATCAGTTGTTGTAATAGTTTGAGAACAGATATGACCTTTTCCTGTTTGGCTGAGAAAATAAGATATCTGGCATTCAACACATTTGTTGGCTAAAAAAGGATGACGAAAACGAAGTCTGATTTGATCACCATGGACCCATACTGGTGCTGAGAATTAATAAAATTTCATTCACAGACTAAAGAGTCAGTACCACAAAGCTCTTGGAAAAAAAGTTAGCATGATATTTATTTCACTTTTGACAACAGCAACTGCTTTTCTTACAGTAATGTCCAAACATTTAAACTGATCCAAACTGGAGAATTCTACCATTTTTCTATCTACTACGTCTACAGTCCTGTTCACTGAGCTGCACATTTTCACAGTATTGTAAAAAGAAGAGTGTAATGGACTGCCTAGGCTGCTTTCCCATCACCATGTGGATCTTCTAACAAATCAGTCTGTTTTTCATGAACCATTAGCAGTTTTCCAAACAATAGTTGGTCCTCAGCTATTCTGAATTTTTCCTTCTTCTAAAAATTTTCTTTCCAGCTCGTGTATAGTACCTCTCCCTTGACCTGGAGAAATAACTAGTCTTCTCACTTCAAAATCCAAAACATCCACCTTGGGTGATACACACATAGAAACACACACCCCTAGGCCTACTCAAAGGCCTAAATTAATTATGCTAATCAGACTACCCTGGCTAACCCAATTAAGTTTAATTAGCTGATGCCTTTCTTCCTAAAGCACCTTGCCTTAGGGACATTTTACCTTTGTTTTTAAACTAGCTGGAGAAGTCAATCTCCACTTGAAAACTTGCCCCTTTGCTACAGACTTTCAGCACTGAGAGACTCATAGCAATAACCCTGTTCTCAAAAGCTCATCTCCTGAAGACTTAAAGTAGTTTCCCAAGAAACAAACTGTGCAACATGGAAAGAAAAAAATAACAAGATTGCAAGAGAACAAATTTTCTGTTGAAGACTTTTAATGACATTTTTAATATTACATGTAGTAATGCTCTTCCAGTACAAACGTACAATTTTTGAATTTGAATATTTTTGTTATTCTCATTTCATTTCCTAATCAGATGGGGTTTCACATCCAAGTATCCTAAGTATTCTGAATGTTGCCTTTGTGAAGAGCAAGGAATTACATGAGGACCATCTTGCAAGATAGGTAACCGACAGATAGGTTCTAACATGTCTCAATAGGACAGGTTCAAACAAAGTGTAGAATATATCCACAGAAAAAAAAAGTCATAAAACTTTAGTCAGAATTAGTGAGCTAAATAGAATTAAGATTTCTGTATCTGAGGCAGTAAATCTGAGAACCTACATGCTAATGCTAAATATCCCTTCTTTCCTGAATATTTAAAACTTGCATTCACATTGGACTTTCAGTTGTGATTAAAATCAGCTCACTTAACAAGCCTAGTTACTATGTGAAGCCAAGAATACCATTAAATGATCAACATTTCTCAGTTTTCCCTGTCATTTGAGAGATTGCATCTCTCTGCATATATTCAGAAATGTCTCTTTCTTGAGATAACAGTGGTAGTGCTATTGCAGTTCTGACCTGACTGTGAAGCTACATGGTACTTTGCCTATGTCTTCTTCTGCTTTCACTCCAGGAATCCTAATTTGTAAAACACGCCTCATATACTTACGTACTGGGTCTTGCTACACACAAAATGCAATGGTGCAGAAAATCCATGAGAGATCCTGGTTAAATTCGCTCTTCCATGAGACTGAAACCAACTTCCCTTTCTCCTCTGTATAGCTGTCCAAAACCTGAATTTTCCATTCAAAAAAAAAATTTGTTGTTTGCAGTATTAAGCTGAAATCAGAACAATTACTAAACCTAAAAAAAAAAAAAAAAATC
>JAVCKT010035142.1:0-15115 GCA_032273925.1 Rhynchotus rufescens
TCTGCCAACCCGCCGGGATGGGACCGGGTGCCCCGAGCTCTGGGTGTCCCTGCTGGAGCAGGGGCTGCACTGGGGGAGCCCTGGGGGTCCCTTCCAACCTCAAAAATTCTGGGATTCTGTGATAAAGGGTAGCTAGTATGGTGAAGAGGATGGAGGAGCTGCTTTATGGGAAGAGAAGAGCAAGGTTAAAGGAAGGACTCCTGCACTGAGAGAAGGCTAAAAGGGGAGATATATAACTGTTATGAACAAAAGCATGAAGATGACAGATAAGCTGAATTAGAAACTGCTGACCTAATAGGACCAAGGATTAAATTAAGTGGAGGTTTGTGCACATTAAAAAGAATGCTCAGCTTGCTGTGAGAAGGCACTGTGTGGGGAGGCACATGGATCAAGTCAAAAATGCATTTAGAGGCAGTGAACCCAGAGACAAGTTCTGAAGGGAAGAAACTGGAAATAACCTTTTGAGATTCCCAGTCCAATCCCTCTGGCCAGGTTTGCCTGTCCTTCCCAAATACCCTTTACTATTGCCTCTGTCAGTAGTGGATTAGAGGATCTTTTGGTTCGTTGACTGGTTTAGTTTTACATTCCCAATATAATATATATTTTGTAGCATCTGATCACTGGTGCGTTGGGCTTCTGAGTCCACTACAGTCTTTAACTGTTGGTCCTCTAGTCTAGGGGAAGGAAATACTGCCCAATACAGCTTGGGTTAAAATGCTATACTTCATGTTCTTCATGCACATTGGTTACTTTAGTAATTATTAATTAATTAATACAAACAGAGGTTGTATTAATGTCATCCCTTCCCTCCACCCATGTAGCCTGCTGGTTTTATGCTGCACTGGCCCTCCAGTGAAAAGCAAACTGTCAGGACCCATGATTCTCCAAACAAGCCTCAGTTCTCTCAGAAGACGTCCCGTGGACCTGTAGCTCCTACACCTGCTGTACAAAAACTGTGAGTTCCCTTCCAAATGTCTTTAGAAAGAAAAGAACATTTCTTTTGTGTAGCTCTTAGTGTGTGAGAGTGTTTGCCAGATGGAGCCCCTCTGGCAGGAGAAGCGCCTGCTTTCACTATTGAGATAATTATAGTAGCACCTCTGGGCAAGCCAAGGGGAATTTGTATTTGATTTTATTTATTTATATTTTAACGTGAAAGTCTGAAGCCTGTATAGAGTTCAGGCACATCAGTTAAACATTGAACAAGTGTTTTTCCGTGGGTTTGCTGAGATGTCTTGTTTCTTGCGTAGCTTTGGAGCCGAGTCCGATGGACGTGTTCTTCTGCATGCCCACTTTGAGAGGATGACCAGAACCTGATGTGTCCTGAATGCTCCTTTTATAGAAACTCTGAGCAAAAAGCTCATGATCGGTGTAGCCGCAGTGAGGAGGTTATGCATTAAGGAATCATTTTGTCTGGGACCACAATCTGAAAGGTCAGAAACCTCCATCTTTTGTGTAGTTATTTTCTTATTTCATTGGAAAGAAAAGCTCTCTGTTCCTTGCAGTGTCAGCCACCACTATGACCCCATCAAAACTCTCATATTGTAATTTATTTCTTGTAAAACAATGACTATAGAATAAGGAAATGATTTACTGAATCTTTTTCATTGCCTATTGTGCACACTACTGGGTATGGCACAAAAAACCACTTTCCCTAAGCCTTTAGAATTTTATACTGCTGTAAAAATTGTGTGCAAAATTTCACTTAAAATCATACTCAGTGCTGCAATATATTTGACTCATAGCAGCTGCCAGAACTTATCCCAGCCCTCTTCCCCTCTGGGAAGGTGGACATGGTATTACTAGACTGTGCTGGAAAACCAGGGAAGACAGTACCAGGAGCATGCCATAAATCCTTCTTTTGTCTGTGTTGTTGTCAACAAATCAATGACCTTCTAAAATAAAGACAAGACCAGATCCTTGCTCACTTTGCATTGTGTTACATTAGCCATAAGCAAATCTGGCATGGAAATGGGAGAAGGTTGCCAAACATCCCTGGGGTAAACTCTGGAAATGTCTTTCTGGAAGGAGAACAAAGGCATAAAACAGAAGATGGATTTTGATGTTCTAAGATGGATCTTGATGATTTACTCTTACATAACCAAGTTGACTGTGACAGGAAGGAGCAGTAGCCTGACAGCCACTTAGAGGCAGGGAGCAGGTTCATGTTTTGCTCCAGAGCTTTGCAGTTGGCATCAAGTAGCATGACCGACTCCAGCTGGTTGATGGAGGTCCAAGAAAGAGATGGTGCATGTCTCTAAAAGTCTTGTTCAGACTGCAAGACACAAGGGTAGTGTCTTTGGGTTTGTATCTTTTGACTGTTCTCCAAACTTAACATCTTTTGCCTCCTTCTGCTGTGGGAATGGGAAAGGTTGCTCTTGTCCCTAGAGACTTCTTGTCCTAGCTGGTGTTAGTGACAGTGAAAGGGTGAGGTCTGGTTGGAACCTGTCTGATTAGCTTGGAATGCAAAGAATAAACTGCAATTAATCAGCAATTGAAAAATTAATCAGTAATTGAAAAATCTCATGCAGTTTTAAAATGCATGTCGCTTGAGGTCTGTGTTTTTTATGCACGCTGGAGCAATTCAGAATCAAGGCTGTGTCCCTGCTAGCTGAAGTCCAGCTTCTAGGGGTGTTAGCCTCTGCTTTGGCATAAATAACAGATTCTGTCATAGATTTTTCTCATTATCACCCACTATAAAAAAAAATATACTAAAAGAGCTTGGAACCAAGTGGCAGGACCGTGTTTATTGTCAGGAGGAACCTAATTAAATAGGCGCTTTTGAAAAGGAAGCTGCTACCAACTTGAACAAACACCAGGACAGACCCCATCACGAGATGGCTAATGAAAAACCTGAGGCAGGTTGAAACCTCCTTGAGTGCCCACGGAGTGACCTAGCTCCCTGGAGCAGGAATTTTAGATGAGCCCTGAAAGCTCTGAAGGAAAACCTTGACTCCTTGTGACTGGGGGTTGTTGGAGCTGTTGCAGCCTATTTCCTATGCAGTCGGCAAATGGCTCTTTCAAGCCATCTGCCAAGGTGCTGGGAGGTGAAGTAGAAAAGTGAAGCTTTGGTTTACTTTCTGCCTTCCCAAACAAGCCTTGCACTTGTCGAGCAATGAGCTTGACAGCTCCACGGGAAGGAGCAGCCTGCTCTCCATCACCTTGCTTTCCCCTTCACATGTGGGGCATGAAGTGAGTATGAAATCCAGCAGCACTCTGTTTGCATGCTGCTTTGCACAGGCTCAGCAATGCTGTAAATTCCCCCACAACAGGCAACACAGGGCAAATTTTCCAATTAACCTTTCTGATTGGATTGCTTGTACTATTGAGTGTCTTTTATTAATTTTGGTAACTCATGCAACAGTTTATTTAAAGGCTTTTGTGGAGCGGTGATAATCCATATCTGCCTTGATCTTTGGCGGGATACATCAGTTAACTTTTCTAACAAGAGTTTTGCAGTGAGATGCAGTAGCTACACTACTATAAAAACTGCCTCTTGCTAAAATTATGTGTGCGTCCCAAAAAGCACTTGTAAATACCGTGCAGTACCTGCAACCACGAACGAGCTCTGGGGGAAAGAAATGGGATGGGAGAAGGAGACATCTTTCAGCTATTGAGTCACCCCTTGTAGAAGCTATTTGATGCTAGGAACCTGTAGCAGGTTTACCATCCGCAGATGAAACATCTCATTAAAGCTAAAATATACAGCAGCGCATCCATGGGCAGGAATGTGCTCTGGTTGCCGAAGAGCTGCTCTGCCAGCAAAGGAAGGGAAGATACCGCTCAGCAATATTCAGCCTGTCAAAAGCAATGAGGGATATCTTTGTCCCTTTTAATCAGAGATTCCAATACATTTTTCACTTAGGAAACTAATAGACAGATAACACATTTATATGGGCATATTTTACAGCTGGAGAGAAGCACACATTAATTTTTTTTCAAAGCAAAACAGTTCTAAAGTGTGCTGAAAAAAAAAGACATGAAGTTCCCCTAAAATCTTCTCTGAGGCTGATCAGAGAAATCTCATGCAGCCGTTCAGCTGGATGCTCTGAAATTAACTTTGACTGTATTCATTAGGAGATATCATCCCTGGATGGAATAATTTGTAATAGACTATGGGAGGGTTACTGTCTGGGATAAGAATATTTTTTTCTCCCAAGGAGTCTATGACTGAACAAAGTACCTTGCTATCACTTAGATCACATATAGACAGAGAGGTTGAGAGATTCACATAGAGATAGATGAAGGCAGTAACATCATGTGGTGATGATAGCTTGTCACTGAAAGATCTCAGAGAGCTTACTTTTTAGTTGGATGTTATAGATAGAGGTGGGATCTTTGAGTAGCTGGAATTTAGTTTTTTTTTCTTTCTTTCTAGAGCTATTAAATGAGACTTATTCACATTTGCAGCCATGCTTTCAAGAGAGCACTGCATCCCCTTACATCCACACCATGCCACTTTGCTAAACATGACTCAGAAGCGAGGATGAAAAAGGAGTGTACCTGATCATGGGTTTTGCCACGGTATCAGGGATAATCACAGAATAGTGCCATGCAGGTGCTAATAGTCATAAAATGATTTGGACTCTTCTTCCATGCCCTAAGAGTGGATGTTGGTGTAAGAAAAGGAATGGGGAATTTCAGCCCCAAGAATCATCTTCAGAAAGTCATTACTGCCAGACAAGAGGTGCTTAGGAGGGAAGAGCCGTCTCGAGCCGTGCCCCATGGTAAGAGCACAGTGCCAGGGAAGGGAGCTGTTCTTTAGGAAGTGTATATTATTTTTGCAAGAAAAGTGTAAGAGTGTACTCTTCTGAAATCTCAGCTTGTTGCATCCAAGTTCTCTTTAATCTCAAATTAGAGAGGATTTACAGGAAAGAAGAAAAGCAGTTTCATTCCAAGAGATCAATAGGGAGAAAGTAATACAATTTCTGGGTGGTAAATGTCATATTTCCTACAGCCAATGTGAATTTTTAGTAAACTGTCAGGTTATTGACACAGTATGGAGTTTTGATGATTGATATTCTGTTTCTATCACAGTTGCATGTTAAATTTTGATTCACCTGCAATATATTTGATTTTAAACCACCCTAAGAAAAATAAACTTTGACTTTGTAAATAGAAGAGAGAAAATCACAGTGCAATTTGTTTAGGCTCTACCTGCTGCCACTTTGATAACAATATAACCAGTGCCGAGATGCTTTTAATCATTTCCGAGTGTCAGTTCTTAAATATTTATGTTTGACAGGAGCAGCATTACCCACTATAGTGAGGGTAAAGCTTCTAATTTCATGGGTCTCTGGAAGTCAGCGAGAGATCAGTGCTTTTGGATTAGACCACAGAGTGGAAACTTGTATCTGCCTCCATTGATGAAATGCGACCTGCCCCATCTTTCACCTGAGAGTGAGTAAAACTTCCTTTAATCTGGGGGAAATTGTCACCTTTAAGAATTCCCGAGATCTCCATATGGAACAAGATATAATCCTGGAGCTGTGATGGAATTACCCCGTGCATCTGTATGGGCTGGGAATCCTCTAGGAATCCTAGGAAGAGGCTTTGCAGAAAGGGATCTGGGACAACAAGTTGAACAGGGGTCTCGTTTCAAGAGAGCCATTGACATCCTGGAATGAGGCCAGTGGAGGCCACGGGCTGGAGGATGTGAAGTACAAAGAAAGGCTGAGATAACTGGATTTACTCCAGAATTTAGAAGTAAATATTTGAATGGTGGTCAGATACTGGAACAGAGGATCCAATCTGCACCCATGGAGGTATTCAAGAGTTAACATAGCCCTGAGCAAGCTGGTCTGATGAGAGCTGCTTTGAGCAGGGGCTGGGCTGATGGATCTCCAGATGTTCCTTCCAGTCCACGTTATCCTATGGATCTGTGATGCTGGGTTTTAGAAACCTTCAGAACCCAAATTCATCTTCTTACTGAAAGGTGAAAAATATGAAGATGTTTAGAACATCTTTCAAAAGAAAGATGAATTTTATTGACCTCAAGGCTGGACTAGATATCCGCTTTCTTGGATTTAAAAAGAAGGTGATGGGTAGATAGTTCTGGTGCTTTGAACAGCAGTATGTGTTTAAGATCAGACTTTAAAAGAGGAGTGTGAGATTTTGACCTTGCTGACATGAGTAGCAGAACTCAGCTTGGCTTTAAAGAGATCAGGATTTCACCCGGATAATTGTTGCTGTCTGATCAGAGCTTATCACAGATCTGTCAGTAAAACACTCTTCAAAAAGGGCAAGTGTTTTAAGGCCTCCCGCTGTCTGATTCATGGGCCAGGTAGGAAGGTTTAAAACCTGGTGAGGTCTCTAGCCTGGAGCTCTGGGGGTCCCGTGTACATCGTCAGGGAAGTCCACACAGCGGTGGCTTTATGGCAGGAAACCTTGGGGGTTAATACTAGCTGAGAAGGGAGGGTGACGTTTAGGTGTTAACCACAGTGGTGTGTAGAGGAAACCTTCGGTTTTAGAAATGCTATGTTGTATTTCCCAAATTTCTTGTTTGGAAGAGTGGTGGATAAATGTGGTTTGATAGACAGCAAAATCAGGAATGGTTTGAATTTTGAATCGGAACCTTATTAAAAAAAAAAAAAGACAAAAAAGAAGAAGCATGTTTTAGCGAAGAGAGAATTTGCCTCGCAGGCAGTAAGGCCAAACTCTGACAAGTGGCTCAGCATCTTGCGTGACGGTGATAGGAGCAGACAGGGTCTCTGTCCCCAGACCGCTGTGCCTGACATGAGCTGGGCCTGCTTGCTGGCCGCGTGGCAGCTGTCCAAAGGGGAATAATTGCTCGCAGCATCTGATTAAGTGCTCGCGCCAGCGGTCCTGGCTTTCGCTCACAACTGGTGAACCCTTCTACTGCTTTTGCTGCTCTAGCCCGATGTTGAAGACCGCGGGCTGCGGAGCCACAACTTGCTGTCATGTCTCCCTTCATTGAAATTAAATATAAGAGAACAGACTGGCGTCTAATCCATCCTTGCCTTTGCCAGTTTATACCCGACTTGGTGCTGCCTTGACTGATGCTCTGGCGTCCGTCTGCAGGAAAGCCTGCAAGCAGTACATCTTTTTCCACAGACGGGCTGCTGAGCAGAGAAAAACAGCTTTAAACAACAGTTTCTATATGTAAAATTATGCAGTGTGGGGTTCAGGGCAGAACGAAGTTGTCGTTTTGTTGGGGACTCTAGGGCAATACCTTAGCTTCCAAAGATACCAGCCTTGCCAAACAAAAGCCTGACCTAATGATGAATCCCCATTAAAAAAATCATTTTTAAAAAATGATGCTGTTCCCCATAAGTGATTAAACTCCACTGGTGCCTTTCACTTCTTCTGCAGTTTCCCTGCTATTTCTGTGCATTAACACAGCTGTGAAAAAAAGCTCAGTTTTATAACTGGGCACCAGCGAGGTACAAAAAAACAAATGGGCTTTATCCTAACTGCCAGAGGAGTGCAGTGTGTCGGGTTTCTCAGATTATGCATAGAGAAAGGCAAAAAGGTGATAACCACCCCTATAGAAAGAGGTAGACCTCATCTTCTAGAGACAGTTAGTGCTTAGGTCATCACAGGTCAGCCCTGGAGGATGGAGCAGATCCTTCTGCAGCCAAATCAAGGCTCAAACGCAGTCATGTTGCCCTTCATGCTTGGCATGAGCCACGGTAATCCCTGCTTTGTGTTTTCCTGCATGCAGGGCTAGCTTTAGCAGCAAGGCAGAGCTGGTTGCCCTCCAGAGCAGTCTCAAGATGCTCTGCCTTTCTGCTCCCTTTCCCTTCCTCTCCTATCTCTGCCATCTACCTCAGGGTTTGGGTTCCACTCAAGGGGCCAAGAATTTCCAAGTTATTAAATAAATCCTGTATTGTTTCTCGCCCTCAGGGTTTTGCAGCTGAAAGTCCCTAGAGATGACAGGGGAGGGAGCTGCTCTCTGCAGTGAAACACCGGCTTCCTTTCCTACCCCATTGCACACGAGGGCAGCAACCAAGGGCGCCGATGAAGGGAGGTGAGCAGCCAAAGTTCTTCTTGCTGCGGGTTTAATATTGCATCAAAACTTACCTTAGTTCTCCACAGCATTCTGCAGTACCTTTTTCCACGTATTTCTCTGATGATTCTTCTCAGCTATTAAGCAGGCTTTAATTTTAAGAGATGTAGCTGAGAAGCCTTAATGTTATTTAGGCAGATTACACAATTTCATTTTTTTCCCCACTCAAAAAAAACATAAAGATGAATAAAGCCTAGAATAAAATTCTTAGGTAGCAGAGACAGCTAAAAATATCCATCTAATTTTCTGATGTTTGCATTGATGCCTGGCTCTAGGACAAAAAGAGTTTTCAAGCAGAAGTGCTGTATCTTTTGCAACTTCCTTAAAAAATTTGTACAGCACCGAATCTTAGATTATTAGCCTTAATATTAACTATCAGTGGTTACAAATGTACGTACTCTTCAAATCAAGGAATAAATGCTGGTTTACACCCTCTGAGGACAGATGCCAATATGTTTAATGGAGATTAATTGAAGTGTTAAGATAGTTTTCCTGCTTGTGAGTAGGAGTGATGGTGGAGGCAGTGGCAATTCTGATCCTATTTGGACTTCAGAATTGCTCCCAATGTACAAAAATACCAGGGTATGGGATAGGTATTGCCCTGCAAAAATGAAATCAGCAGAAATCTTTAATTCAGTCTGTTGTCATGTCTTTTGCCACAGCCTCATCCTCCTGATGATGCTGGAGAAAGGGACAGAGTGGGATCTGCCCGACACGGACACAATGCTGAATCTCAAGATTTTCATCCTGAATACATAACGCATTATCGAAAGCCAGGTAAACGTGAAGGAAAGTCATTATGCTCTGAATTACACCCCAATGAATTGCATTTGCATACCGAGCCGTATTTTTTTTCTGGTTTCCCAAAGAAATGGAGCCTATGCCATAGTGTAGTTCTTCTGGTGGTCCCGCTTCCTGCCCAACTCCATTAATGTAGGGGCCAATTTCAACCAAATGTGGGACAGGGTGGAGATCTCAAGGGTAAGAAGTTTTGTGAAAAGTGATGTGTCAAGAAAAGAGATTTATTGCTATGGCTTAGTGAAAAAAAGTGCTTTGGTCAGGGAACTCATTCTCCTCCTTGGTCTTCCACCAGCCCATCAGCGCAAGCTCAAGGGTGCAGGAATCGGGACATCTATATCCCAAAGTCAGCCCAAATGCACAATTATGTTCTTTTGCTTTTTAGTCTTGTCTAAAACTTAAAAGAGAACGAGCTCTATGTACTTTATAGTGCGTTTAAGGGCAAATTAATAAGCAAATGAAGAATCAATGGAGTTTCTTGCAGAGGGTGTAAACGAGCTGAAACAATGAGCTGAAAACTTTTACTAAACTAATTAGGACTTATCTAGTGTAATTACCAGATTAAGGTCACAACTACGTCAATAATTTAAGGAATTAACAATAAAATTGAATCACCGATTAATAAGCAGACTGTTAACAGTGTGATTAATAAGCACACTCTTAAAAGACACAAATCACATTTTGAGGTTGCTACAGAAGTCTCATGGTCAGCTCCTGCAAATGCTGACTGTGGTAAAGTACAGAAATGATTGCTTTCCTTTGCAACCTCATAATCAATATATGGACTCCTCCGGGCTCCTGTAGTTAGCAGGTATATGGTTGGCTTCCTTCCCAGATAAAGCACTGCTCTCAGGAGATCTGGTTTTGATTTCTGATCCTATCACTGGTTTGCCAGGCGACACGGGCTAAGTAATTCCACCTCTCTGACCCTCTTTTTTTTTTTTTTTTTTTTTTTATATGAGAAATGGAATGGCAATAGTAGTAATACTGGTCTCTGTTAGAAAGTGTGTGGAATAGTGTTGAAAAACATAAAACAAGGGCCAATGTGCGTATAAAAAAAGCCACTTAGAACTTGAATGAGGAAATTATTGAGTGCATCTTCTTAGAAATTTCCTTGCATTCATTCAAATAATAAAGAAATACTTGAAAATATTTTGGAGAAACTCAACAAGTAAAAGCGACAGGAAGAGGTTAATTGACGATGGAGCAAAAGAGGTGTAAAAAGTTTGGTTTCTGTAGCATTCAAAATCCCCACTCCTATGTCAAGAATTTTACTTCTTTGGCTTTGTAGGAACCGGTAGTATCTGTAACAATCACCTAAACCTCCTGAAGTCACAAAATGAACCTTAGGAGGCAGAAACTCCAGTCATTCTGGTGCATGAGAGGTTCTTTCTGTCTTCTGCATTTAAGACTCTAGTTCTACCTGACTTCATCTTCTAGTACCTGCTTGTAGGTCCTTTTCTCTAACTGGTCACATGCCTTGAACTCTGCAGACATGATCAAATCAGTACATCAACTTCACATCAAATTCTGCTCTTTTACAAGAGATGTCATTAACCCATAAATAACTGGTGCTACCTTAATCATTTAATGGAGAGGCGTTCTTGGCCAAAGTGTGAGCAAGTTTTCCCATAGGGACTTAGAAGTATCATAGTTCGTATGGTCTGGGCTGCTCATTTGGAGATAAGAATTCCAGAAAAAGTTGCAGTTTTATTCCGTGATGATGAGCTTCACTGAAGAATACTTCTATTTAGCAAATTGTGCACTGGAATGTTTGGGGTTATGTGATTTATGAAAGAATTGAGCAGATATGAACTCAGTAACTGCTAAACAAACCTTAGATGCTTTTGAAACAGTGCTCACAGTTTTGCCTTGTTCTTCGGTTTTCTGCCCTTGGCAAATTTTTCAACACTTGCTGGAAGCTCCTTATTTGTCTTGCGGAAAGCAGCGCTTTCAGTTTGATTTAAATAGAGCTACACCTAATTGTTCATCACTGTTACAAACTCACTTGTTAAAGTTCACGAGCCAGCTGCCATTTGTCAGGAGCTGTGCTCTCCATCACGATCCTCAACGTGCCCATTAGGCTTATGATGGAAAGAAATGACCTAAATTACAGGACCAAGAGCCAGGAAATTATTAAGCAAGCTGCTCTGCTGATTAATGGGAAACAAAAGGTTTCTTGTCACAATCAGGTAGGTCAGATGATGGGCAGAAGAGATATGGGGATGGTTCAGCAAGCCGTGTTATGGCAGATTTGATGTGCACTTTATCAACGTTAATTAGAAAGTCTGAGAGTAAATGAGAGCTGTCCTTTGCAAGATTCTTACTACACGGAAACCAAGAAAAGCATTTTTAGTATTTCTTAGCCTGGTTTCTATGTACAGCAGTGATCACAGGAGATGCTGGAAGCTGTTATAGTAAGGTTTAAAATGCTGAAGTGTTTCTAACAGTAAGTAGGTATAGACTATCGAGCTATGAGGAATGGTAACCTATTCTGAGGCAACTCTAGACAGGCTTTTAATTTCCCCGTGTCTATAAACCTTTCTTTAAGACAGATATCAACCCATACAGCATCCTTAATGCTCGCCCTTTAGAAGGCTCATATATGCCAGCCATGCATATTCCTTCCTTTTTTTTTTTTTTCTTTTAACACAACATTTAGTTTGAAAACATCATTTATTGTGTTGCAGAGAATTATATAGCTATGTTTTTGTTTTTCATTTTGGGTGTGCTTCTCTGGGTTTTCCACATCTGCAGACAAGTGAGGGAATACAGACAAAGGTGAGGGAAGCAAAGAGAAGTCTGCACTTCATCTTTTCCCTTTTTCTACTTTTTTTTTCCCACCAAGAGACAGAAACTGGGGGTGGCCCATGCAACTCTACCTCTTCTTCTTCCTGAAAGATGAAAAACTTCCAAGGTGGTAAAATTCAGAGCTACCAAGCAGAGCCAGTTACAATAAGAAGTAAATTGATCTTTAAGACTTTAGGGTTTCTGCAATAGCATATACTTGACCGCATCCTTGGTCAGAGGATATTTTTTATCCAAAGAAAAAGCTGTCATGGATTAGTGCTGAGCAAGACACTCTCTGTATTGCCACCTCCCTAGGGAAAAGAAAATCAGAATCTTTGCAAATTTTGCTAAGCTGGATGCCAAGATGTAAGGGGAAATGATGAAAAAGTTCACAGTTTGGGCAGCAAAATCTAATTAACTGGAAACCTCATCTCCCAAGCACTCATGCAGCTTCAAGATGATTCAAGGGCACTGTTGCTGCTGAGTGTCAATGGGAATGCTTATGACAAGAAGAATAGATCCAAAAGGTACTAAGTGCCAAGTGGTTCTCCCAAGGAAGGGGATTTAGCCTGATGTTCAGGTAAGGAAATATGTATGCCAGAAGGTCAGGATAAGGATGAGCGTGCAGAAAGGGACCAGTAAGGAAATTTCAAGTTCTGAAGAAGGCTACGTAATTATCATAGCTTACCTGCATAGCCTTGTAAAAATCTGGTGGTTTGGTGCTTTTGATTTTATTTTCCTGAGAAGAGAAATCCTGAAGAGAGGTCACTGCAAAGAGCTGGCCACCAGCCAGCAGGTAACGGTGTCCTCGTTTAGAGGTAAGGACATGGGGTTGGAGGAGAGAGCAATAGACTGAAAGAGGGGCTCTCTCATGCAGCCACCATAACATATTGCCTATTTGCAACTTGCCTGTTTCTTTAATATGCAAGTCTGCTGGAAAAGGCCACAGCTTAGAACAAATATTGGATAAATCTTGAGTATTGTAAGTATTACAATACACAAATATTTAATAATAGAAATTATTAATAGAAATTAATTAATAGTAGAAATAATACTTGAGTATTATTTCTAAGATTTCAGGATATCTTATCCAGGAGATTAAGCCTAAACAAAGAGTAAATAACTAGCAAAGGATGAGACTATGTATAAAACTGCCAGCCCCATGTGGCTGATCCGTCCCTCAGTTTCATCCTCACTGGATCTGGTCCAGGCATTAAGCAACAAAGCATTTTTTCATGCTATTTGTCTTTGCTAGATGTATTTTTCCTAGAGATGCTCTCTAGGATGAACTGCTCCACCAGCTTTCCAGGCATGGAGGAGATGCTGACCGGCCTGTAGTTGCCCAGCTCCTCCCTCTTGCCCTTTTTGAAGACTGCAGTGATGCTGGTTTCCTCCAGTCCTCTGACACCTCCCCTGCTCCCCATGACCTCCCAAAGATGATGGAGAGCAGCTGAGTGATAACCGCCCCCAGCTGAGTGATAACCCCCTCAGCACTCTTGGGTGCATGCCATGGATTTGTGGGTGTCCCATTTGCCCAAATAATCCCTAACCTGATCCTCCTTCACCAGTGAGAAGTCTTCCTCTCTCGTGGTTCTCTTTCTTATATCCAGGCTCGTGTAGTTTACAGCCTTAGCAGTAAAGAAGAAGCAAAGAACACATTTAGTAACTCAGATGCCTTCTCAGCATCCTCCATCACCAAGGCACCCTCCTCAACCATTGACTAACGTTTTCCCTGGTCTTCCTCCTGATGATGATGCATTTTAGAAGCCCTTCCTGTTGTCCCTGTCCTGTGTGTGTCTCATGTGTGGATGCTGTCCCTGACATCTCTTGCTAGAGATTTTTCGGTGGAAAGAATTTGGGAATGATGCTGAGGTAGATGTACCAGTACCCTGGGGCCATTGTGAGACTCATTAATTACTTCTCTGTAAAACAATCTGCAAATCTCTTGCACTGAAGATGTTACTGGAAATCAAAGATTTGTTCTGAAGATACGCACTGGGACGGAGGTGTTTTGCTGTGACTGCTATTAAGGATTTAAGCAAACCTTCTGGGAGTCACTCTGAAATGGCCTATTGAGTTCTCAAATATCCAGTGCAATCTAGACCGGTATGCGAAGGTGTCTGGGGAACTGCTGGTGCTGCTTTTTGGAGATTAGCTCTGCACGTGTGTTCAGCTCTTCAGAGCCCGGCCACTGTCCCCCAGTGGTGCTGGTGCTAAGGAGGGCTTTCTGGGCAACACTGCAAGCTTATAAATTCATAAATATAATAAAAAATAATGGAAATTTCTTCAGATAAAGTGGTGCTTGATATGCCGAAGCACTATAATAACACAGGAGCCGCAAAATGTGACATGTTGAAGATAGAGTAACATGAGATACCCTCGAAAAAAGCAAAATATCTTTCACTTGAGCTACTATTGGCTCCAGCTCCTGGTGAGAACATATCACTGGAATGTTGGAATGTGATAACCCAACTGAGAGAAAGCAGGTGGAGAGTCCCTAGAACTGAAATGAAGTCTCTAGTACTGTATCTACGTATGCTAATGCTGCTGGCTTTCATTAGTCCACTAGTAGACTTACAAAGTAAATGCGTCATGAATTATATGTTTTTTCAAAGACCTTTTGCAAATATAGCAAGCTCCTCTGAAATGGATGTGTTCACATGGGCCTCCCCTATGGAAATGATAATACTGAGAAAGCTTCTGGTGTAATGAGGACAAGAACACATCAGAATGTAGATCATTGTTTGATCAGAATTGAAGGAGTAAAGAAGTTTTACAGATAAGAATAGTTAGTACCAGTCTGCTAGTATGTTCAAATGTCATAATTAGATGTTTGAAGGAGAAATTAAGTGGAGAAAATTCTGGTTTTGTTAAGAAGATGGTACAGCATCAAGATAACAGGTAGATTTTTCATGGAAGGTAAATTCTGTGTGTTTACACCTTTTGGAAGGCCAGCAACCATTACTGACTCTTCTATACTTTCTTACTAGTGACATCAATTCCTTGCTGCTCTGAAGTTAAATAGGTGTCAGCTAATGAGATATTGATTGTTTGATTGAAAGTGAAGGATGGAATAGACTGGATATCATGGAAGGATAACCCTCTAACTGCCAAATTCACATAGTCATCAATCATGGATTTTCAAAGTCAGATATTAAAAAGGCCTGCTAGGTCATCTAATCTGCCTGCCAATATTCCCTATACTAGGGATGGCTGGAAAAAAAAAAAAGAGAGAAAACATTAGCAAAAAACGTTGTGCTATCCAAACTGAAGCACCATACAAACACAACTATTTGAAAAGCAAAAAAAAAAAGTTCTGAAATTATCCAAAGCTGAAATGAAATACTTAGACTTTCTGAATCTGTTTTTCATTCTGGCTTTCTTGATTTGTTCCTAAATGGGCCTTGCAAAAACGAATGCATTGATTTCATGGAAGCATCTGACTTTGATTCCATTGTTGCAGTGTTCTGAATTCTGTTCTCCAATAATTTGCATTCTGAG
>JAVCKT010035144.1:0-11385 GCA_032273925.1 Rhynchotus rufescens
GCTCCCTCCGGCGGCGCCCCGTGCGAAAGGGGGAGGTGCCGCCGCGCAGCCCAATGAGCCGCCGGTGGCGCCGCCGCCGCCGCGGAGCGGCCGTTAACGCTCCGGGAGCGCCCGTTGGCCTCGCTGGCCGCCCCTCGTCCCGCGGCCTCCGAGCGCCCTGCCGGGACCCCCGTGAAGCGTTTGAGCGCCGGCACCTTTGACCCCCGGGGCGGGTGTCGCGCGCACGGTGTCTCTTACAGCGGAGCAGCTCCCGCCCTTCGAAGGTGGTCTGGAAAAATCGAGCCACCTTGTCTGAAAAATCGGGCAGGTCTGACCTGCCCTCCCACGCCACACATCCCCTCAAAAACAAAACAAAACAAAACAAAAAACCCTCGCTCTAAAAAACAGTGACAAAAATAGCCCAGCACTTATCAGCATATATCTGGGCAAGGTATCATACCTTGGAGTTTGCTCTCAGAACACTTTATTTTGCGTGGTGAAGCCGTAAGAACCTTGGCACAAAATGTACAGTTTTCAAAAGTAGCTAGCCTGAGATGTCGGCTTTGCTGAGATGCTGTGAAAGCAGAAGGGGAAGTAGCAGAGACCTGGTGAGAAAGGAGCAGTCGGTGAAAAGGGGGCTCAGTGTGTAGTGTGGGGAGCTGGACGGGGTGCTGAGAGAGCTCTGGTCTGGGGGGCTGCCAGCCTCAATCACGCAGCTTCTCACCGCAGCCTCACGGTGTAGGGCTCACACAGGTAGAGTGCATGAAGGGCTCATGGTGTCTTTGCTCTGACACTGGTTTTCTACTGAAAATGTAACTCTGCAAAGTTGAAGGCTTTGCTTTTCTGTGAATATATAGGTTGTTAAAATTTCTGTATTGCTTGTGTAGTTAGCATGACCATGTTCAGTGTCTCTCTATTCAAGTTATGTTTTGGAAATGATTGTAATTTATTTTAACAATTTTCTTTTCAGAATATTGAATACATGTTTGGTATCGTTGGCATTCCCATCACTGAAATTGCAATTGCAGCCCAGGCTATTGGAATAAAATACATAGGAATGAGAAATGAACAAGCTGTAAGCATATGCCTTTCTTTTCTGTTATGCTTTCCTTTTGCTGTTTTAGATTTATCATTACCCCTTGTCCTGTCACTGGCCTCCACTGAGAAGGGTTTGGCCCCATCCTCCCTGCATTCACCCCTCAGGTACTTACACATATTGATCAGTTCCCCTCTCAGCCTTCTCTTCTCCAGACTAAACAGGTCCAGCTTGCCTAGTCTTTCCTCTTAAGATAGGTCTTCCAGTCCCTTAGTCATCATCTTTGCTACACACTGGACCATCCCTAGAAGCTCCACATCCCACTTATACTGGGGAGCCCAGAACTATCCCCAGTACTCCAGGTGCGGCCTCACCAGAGGGGCAGGATCCCCTCCTTTGACCTGCTGGCAAAACTCTTCCTGATGCAGCCAGGATCCCATTGGCCTTCTTGGCCACGAGGGCACTGCTGCTTCATGGTTAACTTGGTGTCAACCAGAACTGTAACTGTACTGGTGCCTGGGGTTATTCCTGCCTGAGTGCAGGAGCCTGAACTTCTCCTTGTTGAACCTCATGAGGTTCGTCTCTGCCCAGCTCTCCAGCCTGTCCAGGTCCCTCTGGATGGCAGCACAGCCCTCTGAAGTGTCAGCCACTCCATCCAGCTTGGTATCATCTGCAAACTTGCTCAGGGTGCCCTCTGTGCCCTCGTCCAGGTCATTGATGAACAGATTGGAGAGCCCTGGGCCCAGTACTTACCCCTGGGGGACACCACTGGCCACAGGCCTCCAACTGGACTCGGCCCCATTTATCACCACCCTCTGAGCTCTGCCATCCAGCCAGTTCTCTAATAGAGTAGTATCTCTAATTACATCCATTTTTAGGCCTTTCTTGCATACAAACCTGGTTCTTTCCTTTTTGCTGAGGTGCATGTTTAGTTCAGAAGATGCTCAGAGGTTATTGCCGAGTGATCTTAAAAGTGCTGTCCCTGCCGTGTTCTAGCAGTGTCAGAGGAGGAAGTTGTTCCTGCTGGTAAACTTCTCCTGGATGATTTCAATAATTTTTACATTTTTTTTCTCGTAATTGAGTTTTTAAAATGTCAACAAATAACCCTGATGAAACAACAAATAACTACTAGAAGGATATCCAGGATTCTTTCAGATTCTGGACTTAGTTGCACTGAACTTGAGATACCATCATTTATCAAATGTGAAAATTTATTAAAGAGGTTATAACAAAACTAGAAATATAATAGAACTGAAAATATATGTAGATTCAGTTCAAAAAAATCTCTTTTTATTTCTCATAAATTTCTGATATGGAGATGAAAAATGGCACTGATATTGAAGAATTAGATAACCATTTGATGGCTGTTCTGATGTTCTGTGTAAACATTTACAAATATTTTTACTCTATGGCAGCTGATTTATATTTGTAGATATTTAGGACCCTTACAACAATGACAGTGCAGAAACACACTGTTTGTAAGCTATGTCATTACATCTTGTGTAAAATCACCTAACAGTACATGTTATGTAGAATTATTCAAATGCATTTTTTTCTTAAAAAATGTCAAAGTAGCTATAGCAAAGTGCATTAAAAATGAAATGAGAAGTACTGAAGCAACTTAGGTTATAAATGACAGTCTCAGATCTTTTAATGAGCCTTCCCAGCATGTGCGTGCATGCTTTGTAGTTGCCAGTTTTCTGCTGGTTGCCTTTCTACGTAAATCCCATCCTCTGTGTTAACATAGAGAGCAATTGAAGATAAGTATCTTGCATTATTCTTCACTTCCTGCACTTTTTCTCCCTTTTTGGGAGGCAGAGAGGTCTGATTTTGTTATTTTTAAATCACAGATACAATATGCTTGATACAATACTTTGTATCCTGAATTGTGGAGAACTTGAGGTTTTTGTCCTATAAACCTTCCAAAACTCACATTACCATGGGGAGGACAAGTGTGCTTCTACTTAAATACAAGCTCTAATGACCAGGGGAAAATCTGTCTGCTTATTTTCTGTATTGCTGTTGCACATTGTATATAACGTATCATGAAAAGGATTATATAATAATTATATAATTAATTTTGTATTATTTTCAATAGGCCTGTTATGCAGCCTCTGCTGTTGGATATTTGACTGGCAGGTATGTTTCAGGAAACTAGGACCATTATTCTGTTTTGGTGCTGCTTTTTGTGTGCATATGTGTTTGTGCAGGTGTAGGACAATTAGAATGAAATATCAATTTAAAAATAATTGTCACCACAGTTACCATCTGTTGTTATGAGTCAGGACATGCGGGGGAGCTCAACCTCAGTATTTAAGTACATGAAATGTCAACCTGCTTTTTCCTTTTTAGTTTCTGAGTAGTGTTTTAAGACCATTGGTATGAAAGGGCAAAATTGAAGGTAACATAGTTTGTAGCAACTTGGTGAACCTGCTTAATCTCATCATCTAGGGTTATTATTCAGCAAATTCTCATTAACACAGAGACTGAGAATGTATCTTTAGTTTCCCTTCTTCCTGTTGTTAAGCATTGGGGGGGGGCCTCTCATTTATAAATGCACTTTGTTATTTCATGAGTCCTTTCTTAAAGTAAACATTTGGTGTCTGCCTATTCACAAATGCGGATCAAATGATCCAAATAATCCTTTCTTATTCTGCCCTCTAGTATTACAACTAATACAAATTTCTGTGGTTTTTTTTCCTTTGAATAATCCTCTCTAACTGATTTTATTTTGGATATGCTGTGTAAAGATTCTGTAAGCCTACTAAGGAGTATTCAGTAAAGATAACTTTCATCTTGTCATCTGGGATAAGAAGTACCTCTTCCTCTGAATTAAATTATAACAAAGAAAATTTGCATTGAATCAGATGTATTTCTTTGTGAGCTTTCCTCATTGATAAATACTGCAAAAGAAGAATTAAAAAAAATAGTAAACAAAACTGAAAATGTAGGTAGCCCACCAAATTCCATTTAAATGTTAGTGGTAAAAGAAAGAAGGGGCTGTATGATCACAAGGCTGAACAGAATGAGTCTGCATGTGTTGTAAAGCACCCATCATATAGATGTCTCCAACTACTTACTTCCTTTTTCAGTAGGATTAATGTTGCTAAATGTCCTTCATGATTACCTGTCCTTTAGTCTTCCATACATATTCCTTATAGTTGATGCACTTTGACAGGACAAAAATTTTATACTTTCATATTTACTATGTGTTCTTGTTATGATGTGTTATTATCTCTTTGTTGGTGATCCATTTGGTGTTCCATATGCTCACTTTGTTTGTTTCTCTGTTTCTCTCTTTTTGTTGCTAGACCAGGAGTATGTCTTGTGGTGTCTGGTCCAGGTTTTTTACACGCCCTTGGTGGGATGGCAAATGCAAACCTGAACTGCTGGTAATGTAACTACATTCTCTCTTTAAATGTCTAATAATTGTCTGAAGCTATTTGTTGCAGATATTGGCCTCTGCAGTATTTAAAATGGGATTTTTTTTCTCTAGTAAGTAATGAGAAAGTAATGAGCATACCTTAAAAGTAATTTAACTTAATCTTTTATATTCTTATGGATAAAATTCTTTTTCTCTTGCCACATTATGCATATATTTTACAATATATGCGGTCAGGCATTATCAGAATACTCATTGCATGCATACATTTAAAACAAAGATGTCACTCAGCCTGTAATACTTCATTGATCTTAGAAGTGTTCTGGTAGTTGATCTAAATTTTAAAAACTACTGTGCCTTGCAATTACTGTATCCTCGTTTTATGTGAGCAGAGTTGACTACTGCATTGTTAAAATCTGCTCTTGTTCCCCATGCGGGTGTCTTGGGGAGTAGCTAGGCATTGAGATAAACAGTTACACAGAGTGACAGCATTTACACTCTCAAGGCTTCAGAGCCACATAGCAACTTCAGCTGGCCTGCCTCTAAAAGCTGTTTCTGTGCAGTGCTTGGAAGTGGAAGATATGGTAATATGAAGCACATTTAACTTGGAGCATTAGCCGTTGCTCACTGATGAGAGTTTAATAATGGAAGTTCTAAGAGATGAAGTCTCTGACTTTTTGGGAAAAGACTTTTGGTGTTCAGACTTCCTAAAAGTAAAAGTTGCTGACTAAAGTCTTTTTCTGTAAAACTTTAGGTAAATTAGTTTATGCAGAAACTTTGCTTTTTGAACAATTATGTATTTGGCTATAAGGAATAAGCATTCCTAGTTTACTTGGTTTTTTTTTGATTTGCAGGAGGCATTTCCCTTTCACCACAAACTGCTTTTTATCTAAGATAAGCTTTGTTTCCCTGACTTTATCTCACATAAACCTGTACTCTAGGCAAAAGGTGAAGGAATGACTTATCTACTTTGGCAGAAGATTTGACAACATGAGACAGACTAAAGTTCTAATGTCAGTGTGTCAAAGGATTAAAATCGAGATTTCAGATTGTGGCAGAAAAGTGATCTGATTATAAAGCTTGGTTTTATATCCAGATATTCTCAAGAATTATGTTTTTAGTACACTCTAAATGTTCCGGCATAACATTGTGTAGTAATAGGTCAAATATAGTCAAAGAAAGTGGTATGTTGGGAGAAATTGTTTTAAGAGCTTGGACAGCTACTGTGTATAAATAAGCCAACTTTCTCGTACTGATGGAGCACTGATTAGTTCATGGCATTTGAATTTGACCTGCAAAACAAACGAGAAACTGATTTTCATTCTCTGTAGGAGAATAATTTAATGTGTTTTGTGTAACTGATAATAAAAACACGTGCCTAAGGAATACATAGCCTCTATAGTAAGCCAACACTGTTTATGCATGGATATCAACCAGTTTACAAACAAGATGATTTGTAAGCATGTTAAGTTGTTGCTCATCTCTTTGGTCTTGATGTTTTCTGCAAAAATTGAATGCAAGGAGAGCTGCTGTCAAAAACTGGTCTAATTTGTGCCAAGTTCCGGTTTGTATATAAAGACAGCCTAGTCTGTCTGAATAGATTGGTTTCCTCCTGTTTCCTGGTTCTAATGTTGTGTACTTTGTATTGTCTCTTAAGCAAGTATCTTAGACCTTTTTAGATCAATGGAATCCTGGCAGCTCTTGTCATTTCTCTCACGCCAAGCTTTCTTTGTGCTTTTCTAGGCCTTTGCTTGTTATTGGAGGCTCTTCTGACAGGAATCAGGAAACCATGGGAGCTTTCCAGGAATTCCCACAGGTACACAGAAATAACTTTCTTCAGAAAGGTTTCAGGTAAATAACAAGTGGTGTGTCTGTTCGTAGGAAAAAGTGTCCGCACTAGCTCTTACAGTGCTGTTGATTGGCTCCCTCTACTGGGTTAATATTGAACCTGTGTCATGCACCTGATTTATTGGAAGTGTGTCTGTGCACAGTCATGCCAGAATTCATACTTTGTTATAGATTCTCAGCTGTTTTAAATTGATATTGCCTGTCTGTTTTGAAGTAGAAAAAAAGGCAAAATAAATTTCTCAAGAAAATAATCACTGTGTTTTGTTTTAATAAAGGAAGAAAGAAAACTTAATAATTCATTCCATTGAGTACAGTGCAGAAACTTTGACAGTTTCTAGCAGCTGAGGAACTGGAATTTTGGTTGCTCTTTGTATGTCAGTGTCTCATTCATGCTGAAGTGAGAAATGAGCAAAAAAGTTTACTAAATAAATAAAGTGGCTATATGCATTTTATTCATTTTAGGTTGAAGCTGGTAGGCTGTACAACAAATTAGCTGTCCGTCCAAGCAGCCTAGAAGTTATTCCTGCTGTTATTGAAAAGGTAAGAAAAATAATAAACAAGAAAACACCAAGTAGTAGTCTTCCTTTTGTGTGTGCGTGTGTATTTTGGGGGTGATTCCAAATAGCTGTTCATCTTGCAAACTGCTTAGGTGATAGCTGATTGAGCAAATCTCTTTAACAGGCAGCAAGGTTTTTCCTGTGAGTTGTTTTATGGGAGGTCAGAAGTAGATGCTGAATTTACAGTCTAGTACTGTAAATCCACTGGAATGCTTCAATAAGCAGGGAGGGGAAATGTAAGTGACTATCAAAGCTTAAATATATCGGTATAAGTCAATCCGTGGGAGCTTTCCTGGTGGTGCATTAGCAAGATAAAGCAGTGTGTTCATTTACTGCCTACTGAAGGAGTTTCTTTGTTGTCTTTTAAGTATGAACATTTTCCTAAAATCTTTCCAAATGGTTTTTAAAACTATGATTATTTATTTTCTAGGCAGTGAGGACCAGCATATATGGTCGTCCAGGTTCCTGCTACATTGACATACCTGGGGATTTTGTAAATCTTCAGGTGAATAAGAGCTCTGTCAAGTACGTGCAGATTATATCCATTATTTTTCAATTTGTTGTATAAAAGAAACTTTAAAGTTCTGACTTTTCTTTCACTGTTAAGCAAGAATGAGAGATTAAATTATCTGTCATAAGACTGAAATAATAGTTCTTGAAATCTAGACTCTAGATAAAACTTGCCATCACGTAATGTAGGTTATAGTTTGTAATGAAATGTGCAAAACCAAAGCACTGTGATGCTAATACAACGATACCACTCTAATTTCTGAGATAGGCCTTCCTTTAATATCAGAGACACAGACAAGATAACCTCGAAGTCTATTTTAAAAATTACCCCTTGTTTTGATAAGTGCTGTAGTGCTGTGTGCAACAACTGTGTGGCTTTATTCCAACAGAGAGGATTTAGCTTTTGAGGATTCTCACTTTGCATTGCATCTTCTTTAAAAAGCCTCTTGGTTTTTCCTTGGGCTGCAGGTACGTGGGCTGCTGCCTGCCTCCTCCCCTCAGCATGGCCGAGCAGTCGGCCGTCTCCGAAGCAGCGTCTGTCCTTGCTCAGGCTGAGCAGCCTCTCTTGGTCATCGGCAAAGGTAACTTGCCTTCATGCAGCCTTGAACTGTGCAGAGGTGGGACAAGGACAGTGGCCAGAGTGATTCCTTTCCCCGTAAGCATTACCTGTTTCCTTTTCACTTTCTATATAAAAGTTTCTTTGAGGCTTGAGGTTAAGTCTCCTGGCTTGCAGAAAAGCAACATTTATGCAAGCGAATAAAAACAGTCTATGTAAACAAAGAGAAAAATTTGTTGATCAAATGTGTTAATAGGAAAAAAAAATAGGTAGCCATTATCTTATGTGTAGAACTGGTTCACACAGATCACATCCAGAACTCCAAAGTCCTCCAAAATATGGAAATGCTTCTCTCTTACATCTATGTAATGCTGTCCAGCATTTAAAGCAAGAATCTAATCAAATGTTACTTTATCATATGGACTTACTAAAAGTGCCAAACTACTAATGAAGGCAGACGTGAAACCACACAGCGGATATTGATGCTGTTACAAACTTGAAATTGCATCCTGTTAATAGACGTGTCCCTAGAGATGAAAGTTTCTCTGTGGTGCGCTTTTCTTTTTTCTTCTTTCTTCTTTTTTCTTTTTTCTTTTTTTTTCTTTTTTCTTCTTTTTTCTTTTTTCTTCTTTTTTCTTTTTTCTTCTTTTTTCTTTTTTCTTCTTTTTTCTTTTAATATTTATTTTCCATTCTGGAGGAATGGCAGTTACTACACCTTTTCTGTTGCAGCCAGGTTCATTACTAACAGAATTAAAATAAACTACTTCAATCAGGCCATTTTTCTGAAGGCCTGTCTGACTGTGAATAAGTAGAAAAATTATCTTCACCAGCTCTTCTCTGAAACTTTTTTCTTCAATGAAGACTCATAATTAGACCTGTCTGGGCAGATTGTCATGGAGCATGTAATAAAATGTTATGCGCAGGGCAAACAAAACCACATGATGCCTTTTAGTAGGGAAGTCTCTGCTCCAGAACACAAAACTTCACTGAAAAAAATCTGTCACTTAAGATGAACAAAACTGTATATTTTCTCCCTGCTCTGCCTCTTAGAAGTGGCTAGATATTTTCAACTGCAGTTTTGAAATGCCTTTTATCAAAAAAATGGGAGAATTGAACTCCAGTACTTCATGTTTGGTTATATTTCGAGTTCTCCAGAATGAAGGATAGCAGGCAGGCTTTGTAACAGGAAGTAATGCTGTCTCTCTGCCAGTAATGTAATCACTAATTGAAATTTTAGGTAAGTGCAGTACATTTCTGGGTTCATGTTTTTCTCTTGTTCTAGACCTTAGTCCAGTAATGCTTTTAGCCACACCTGTATCTTCAAATATATGAGTGTTTAAAGTCACTGAGACTGTCCATGTACTGAAGTTAGTCAAATATTTAACTGTGTGTTGAAAAATGAACTAGAGGAAGATTGTAGTTTATGTTGGTATTAAGTAGACTCTTTTTTTCCCATCAGGTGCTGCTTATTCACGTGCTGAAAACAACATCCGAAAGCTGGTGGACCTTTGTGGGCTGCCTTTCTTGCCCACACCTATGGGGAAAGGAGTGGTGCCTGATAACCATCCCAACTGCGTGGCTGCAGCAAGATCCACGTAAATAGGAAGCGAGGCTTCTAATCCTGCTCTCTGGGAAATAACTAGGGATTGTGGTGTTTTGCCAATACCAGGGAAGACAAAACATGAACATCAAAGTCTTTTCAGCTACATTTTACCCCTTATTTTAGAGCCCTGAAGATGTTGTGTGGAAAAATGCAACAAACATAGGTAGATTACTTCTGACATGGTTTAGAATATGGGTCAGGAAGATGTTTTGTCTCAGTGCTAATTTCTATAAATATAAGAGACCTGTGGCAGGTAAATGGATCAACATTGTGACCCAGTGTTACGAAACATAACATTTGTGGACAACGTTTGTGTTTCGTAACATAAAGTGAAACTGGTAAACAGTTTACATGTTCAATTTAGTGCACTAGACAAGACATGTTTATAAGAGCTGGTTGGTTCTGGCTGTGGGGAAGTTGATATAAATGAACTTCAAGGGCCTCCGTAGGTATGAGCAGGCATGAAGTCACCTTGCAGGGGGACATTTGTATTCTTTGAGGTTAAAACATTTGATCACAATTGAGCATCATAGCTTTATCTTTGTTAACATGGTGTTTAGAAGAAATGAAGAATGAAAGGATATACCAAATATTGCAGACCCAGCAGAAAGGCAAATTAACAAGAGCTAAACAGATGTCCAAGGCAATCTTTAGTTTTGGCGCTATTGCCTGTTGACCTCATTACCTTTATAACATCTTGCTCTTCTAGTGTAATGAGTCCTTTCCAAAACACAGCACATTGGTAAAAAAGTAATAAATTATTTCCTTAATTTCCAAAATTCAGGAGTGGCCTTGATGAATGACTGATTTGAAAGAAATCATTTGCATTCTTGCAGCTAGGCAAACAGCTCGGAGAGAGAAAGAATTACTTGCATGTTTTTCTTGGGTTTGCTGTGTCAACTAGGATTACTTCTAGTTTTGAAAACTATTAAATTTAGCAGTATTTTCTCCTCACCTGATTCTCGCATTTCCTTTTATTAGGGCATTACAGCATGCTGATGTAATCATATTGCTTGGTGCCAGGTTGAACTGGATTTTGCACTTTGGCCTTCCACCAAGGTTTCGGCAAGACGTAAAGGTTATTCAGGTAAGCAGGAAAACCACTGTCCAGTGAAGGAAATCCTCTGTGTTATAGCATTGTCCAGAGTAATTATTGTTATGTATTTTAGTAATCAACTTCAGGAGAAGTTATATATGCCATCAACTTCAGGAGAAGTTGTATATGTTGGACAGTGCAATACTATGCATATGGGTACAGTAATTCTGAGGAAATTATTATGAGTTTTTTTTTCTTATGTTTTCTTATGTCTTATGTTTCTTTGCATTTTCTGAAATGTTTACAGAATTGTTGTAGCTATCAAGGGCATAGCACTGCTATAATGAGAAGGACAGGACATTCTGTGTGGTTAAGTAAAGCAGCATTGGATTTGTGATATATGGAGTTTGTTGATCAAATTTTCTTGACATTGTGAGAGCCCGTTGTACTTATGCTTGCTGAGCTGGGCTTCTTGAAATAAAACTACCTTCAGATGCCGAGCCAGTCATTCATTCAGAAAGCACTATCTCTCAGGAATATTAATGGGAAGGGAAGAAGAAAGGCTATTTAACTAATTGGTGCATTTGGCAATCTGCCAGATCTTAGAAGGACAAACTGTTAAACTGATTGTCTTTAAAATTCTGCCTTCAGAGCTTATGATGCAGGAGCAGCAGTTTATTCACTGTACTGACCAATCTGCTTTCAGTGAACTTAGTCAGAACTTCCAAGTTTCCACATATATTCCAGAAGAATAATACAGTTTTTCAGACTAGAATTTCTATAGTTTAATGCCAATTATCTGTCATAGGTTAGTATTAAAATACTCAGTTCCCAGTCTGTGAGATGCAGTGATAAATCAGTATTTCACCTAACCTTAA
>JAVCKT010035146.1:2911-24960 GCA_032273925.1 Rhynchotus rufescens
AAGTATACTCTCAAATTTATGTGAATAACCCTGTTCAGGGCATTTGAACTGCTTGCATAGTTCAGGTCAGCATATGCTTATGGCTTTTTTGAGCACTGAGTTCATTAGTTTGTGCTAACATGTTTAGAATGGGATAATGAAAATGCCATGTGTCATTGGTGCAAAATTTTAATGGGGTCTTTCATTACATCAAGTATTCACCAAAATATTAAATAAAAGGAAACTGGTAGCTAAGCAGTGTGATATTCAAGAGTTCAATCTACAGACATTTCTCTGTGCTAATTATGAAGTATTGACATAAATGAATGAAAGTACTTGTTAAAGTGCCTTTTGCAGTATATAACAGTTATGTGTTCACAAGATGATTCATAGCATTCAGCAATTTATGATGAGTTTCCCTGCCATTACTGAAGATTACTAAGTATCTTGTGTATTTGCACTCTACTGGGTTACTGTAAATTAGATTTGATAGTGGGAGAGAGAACAATTTTCTATCAGCTGAATCAAGCCTGTACCAGAAATCAGCTATTCAGTATTAAATTTTGTTTTGTTGTGCAATACAACTTATCTTTTAAAAGAAAATAGAGATGCTTAATCATCTTGTCCATAGAGACAGCAGCAGTGGCGGTGGTAGGTTCCAAAACTTTAGTTTTGAGGTTATGTACATTAAAACTTAGGAAATAGAGCAGACCTCATGTAATCGAAAGTTGAATTCATAGTGAGAAATCTAAAATGGAAATCTGATTATGTAAGAACCCATTTTGAAACAGCAAGTCTTGTTTACATAAAATAACACTTATTTGTTGCAGGGTGTATTTAAGTGTTTTTTCCATGACAGGTGCTACAGGTTCTCTGTCTTGACAGGAAACTGTTCTATGATCCCTCTTGAACTGGAAGTCATGGCTGGCTGTATGTTCTGTCGTTGTAAAATAACAGTTTAAGCACTGTACAACTGGTTATTTTGCACTATCCTGAAGCTGGGTGTGATGTGTTAGATTGTACCTGTCAGGCAGTCATGCTCTATCAGTGTATATTATCTGTTTTACATAAGAAAAATAAACTTTGTTTTTTAACAGTTGTATAGGTTTGTCTTACATTTTTCAGGTTTTCATTAAACATTTATTGGGCCCGTAGTTTAGTGTGGGTTTTTGTTTGTTTTTTCTTCCCTTTTAACCTTAATAGGCACAAACTGGTACAAGAGCCAAAAGGTAGTGTGTTTTGTGTGTTTTTTATTAAAGTGTGACTGAGACCATTTAGCTTGCATTCTGAGGTGGATCACTGAGGTGGAGGTTTCCAATCAAAACAGTAGCACACCCTTAATATCAAATGATAAATGCATTTGCAGACCAAGGGACTAGTTGCACCACTGCATGATACCTTTTTAGATCCTGTAACTGAAGTGAGCTCTTGGGAAGAAACAAGAGTATGTCATGTTATCAACACTGAGCATGTGTAAGGAAGGTGTTCTTTCCCTGGTGCTTGTCAAGCAGAGCTCCAAGTGTATGATCCTACTGGTATCTCTAAGCTGGCTGTTGCTGGGTGGAGTAAGGATGTCCTCTTGCAGGAGAGTGTCAGGCTTGTAAGGAAGTGATCCTGAAATTCCATGTTGTAGATGAGACTTGGATCTTGGGTGACAGTCAAGTATCCTCTTGCTCTAAGAATACCCTTGCATGGTGTTAGCTGCAGGTGGCAGGAGCTGTGTCCGCTTAAGATTGGAGAACTTTAGTGGAGCTTTACTGACTGGGTTTATGATGTTAAATAAGCTTTAAAGGTGGCTGACAAAAGTCCAGATAATTTGATTTAGCTCTGCAAAACTGGTGGAGAGATGCTGGCAGTAGAGGAGGACTGGGAAAATAGAGCTGGATGCAAAGATGGATTGAAGGTTAAAAATCAAGACCCCTGTGGCAGCATTCTGCACAGTAGTAGCTGAACCCTGTTTCAAATTGGGAACCTTTCTGTATCAATGCTAGAAAGTTGGAAGATGAGGGAATGGGCATTTCTGGCTCTAAAGGAGACAGAGTAGTTAGTGGGACACTTATAAGGAGGCCTATGAAATGAAGCCTGGTAAAAGGAACAGCCAAAATGCTTGCAGTCAGTGTAGAGATAAATATGAATTATAGACCTGGAACAAATACATGGCATCTAACTACTGCTTTAGACATTTACTATTTTTGTTTTTAAAGTCTTTAAGGAGGGGGGAGGTATGCAACAAGGTAGAATAGGTTGTAAGGAATAGGAAGATGCTTAATGCCTAATAACTGAAAGTGCTTGAAGACTGCATGGTAGCTGAAAGACTGGATCATCTACATCCATGCACATTGTAGGAGTTTGGGAATTGCAGGTCTTCTCTGATGGGAGAGAAGCAGAAAGGTCTCTTGGAATCTGTTTCCAGTCAAAACACTTCTAAAATTTTGAGACAAATTAAGAAAATGAATTGTGCCAGACCTGAGATCAAGAGCTCTGGGAAAAACTCAAGGTGTGAATCACTGACCAGTTAAAGAGTGTTCAACCACTTAATTTCTCTAGTGTCATAGTACTAAGAGTGGCAAATATGATGCCAGTTTTTAAGAAGACTTTCAGGAAGCTTGTAGGAAAGAACAAGCCAAGTATAAATAACATTTATACTGGTCGGTGTTGGCAGCTGTAATGTGTCCATCAATCCAGTAATTCTACATTTGATGTAATGGGAAGGAGTCAGCACTGCCATAATTGATCTGCCTCTTGGAGATATTGGAGTTCTTGGACCTGGAGTTCTTGGATGTTCTTTGTGCCTGTGATTGAGTCATCTAGCCAGTGTGGTGTGGTTGGATTTCAAAAAGCTTCTTGGGGGCTAGTCACAGATGCTTAGCAGAATGAGCCTGCTATGATTTAAAGGGAAAGCTTTCTCATGGATTAACAAGATGGAATAAAAGTAAATGATTTTTTTCCAAGAAATTGGAGATTACCGGTAGAGTTTTGTGCAGATGTGTTCTAGGGCCTTTAGCACTGTTCAGCATCTGTGATCTTAGAGGAGTGAATGCAGAGTGATTCTAAGTTAGAGTAGCAAAAAAGAAAGCCTGTTATGAAGAGCCAAAGAGGGATCTTGTGATACTTGGTAACTGGGAATGAAGTAGTAGATGAAACTTTTTGCTAATATCACCGAGAAATGCATGCAGGGGAGAACAATCCTGCTGTTGTGTCACTAAATCTGTAAGCTAGCTCTAGCTTCTAGAGCTTGGTTCTCACTCATGCAAGAGATTTGGGTTATACTGTGGCAAACTCTTTACAGACATGAATTAAATGATGGACTGTCAGGATTGATTGAAAAATAAGAGTATTGAGTATTAGGAATGAATAACCAACAGGACAGGAATCTGTTATGCCAGTATAAGTTGCCTATGCTTGCAACTTTGGGTGAAGTTTTGGTACCCTTGCAAAAACAAACCAGAAAACTTGTAGTAGAACTAGAAATGATAGAAGGATGTCAATGATAAAGTGCAAGTAGGTTAGGAATCCTGAGTGTAGCAAAGAAACAGCTGAAGGTGGATATGATAATGTGCAGTCCTGACTGTAATGGAATGAATAGGGAATGATCCATAATGGTCTCTTATAGGACAAGACCCAGCAGGTATGAAATCAAATTGCTATGTGGCATATTTAGAATAAGTAACTGTGTGGTTTGTGATGGTGTGGGGTACTTTCTGTCTATTCATTTATTTTTAACATAGTACAGAGTTGATCTGTGAAACCACTGTGTTTGCTAAAAGATTGCACAGGTTCAAGTATCCAGTAGAAAAATTCCTGGAAGAGTCTATAAAGGGGTTTTGGTGTAAAAACATTGTCTTTTGCTTAGAGGAACATAAGCCATAGACTGAAAGCAGGGGAAATCTTGAGGTGTAACTCTCCAGACTTTCTAATATTCTCCCTCCAGGCCTCTGATCATAGAGATTTGCTAGAGACAAAATATGGGGGTTGGCTGTGTCTTTGGCCTGATTGAATAAGGCCAGTCTTCAGTAAAATGAAGACAAATTATTGTCCTCTGAAGAAAATGTTGACCTTATACCAATGCTGATGCAGAACAGAATTGTTGGGGAGGATGTTAAGAAGAATGACTTTCTGCACCTGATAACTTGTTTGTTGGGGGGAAAAATGGATTTCTGTGAAGACTCTACTAATCTTCACTATACACACTGGTAAGTTTGATGCCTTCATGAGGGACTTGATATTCTTTTATGTTGTGATAGGTCTGTATTCAGGCTTCATTCTGTGCTTTCTCATGGCATGCAGGCCACTTCATATTCCTTGCAGGTTATCTTCAGGTGGACTGAAGGAAAACTAATTCCACTTCTGTAGAAGTTTAGGGTGGGCTTACATTTATAATCAAATGCAAAACAGTTTTTTGAATTGTGAACATGGGAGAAATCTTTTTCTATAAACCTGGTGATTAAAGCTAAGTTCTTTTATTATCTGAAAGTACATGAGCTTAAGTTACATTGGAGTTGGACTGAGCAAGAACTTAGAAAATAAGGTATTAAGAATAAAGGATGATTTGACTGTTAGGCATGAAAATTATGTTTAAATATTAAACAGATGTAAAAGTTATGGAGCATGAATTATGTAAAGTAATCCAACCCAAATGAAATCAAAGAAAATAATAAAATGCAATTAAGAGGAGAAATGCCCGAGTGGACAGGGCTATGAACTTACATAAATATAGCAAGCAGTCTGTTACAGAATCAGAACAGGCAAAATACTATAATTTGTAAAGAGTAAAGTCTGGAAGGTTGGTAGTATATCCAAGGGTTACCTCTATCCAAGGAAAAGTAGTTGCAGAAAAGTAGGTCCCTGGTGACAGTGCCCAAAGCTGCTTCCTGCATTGAAACACCATCTGCAAGAGTCGTGTTGCCTTTGGCTGAAGCCTAACGCTGCAGACGAGGAAGACCAGCCTGCTCATCTAGGGTGAAGTTGACTTTTGTGGATATGCCCCTTCCATATGTTAGCATGAGACCTGGTCTTACTCTTTTAGCAGCCACTTGGTTCTTGTGGTACTAGGATAGACATCACATTTTAGCTAGTACTGTCTCTATGTATTTTTTCACTATTTCATAGGGAAATGGACATTTCCTATATAAGCAATTATAAAGAAAAGGGTAAGTTACAGTTACTTAGTAAGAGATCATATGGAGTTTTTCTTAAATTGCAAAATCAAAGGAGTGTAGCTTGTTTGAAACGAGATTCAGTCTGCGTTCTACCACTCACACCAATGCTCTGTTGCTTCCCAAGAATGGGAGAAGTATCAGTTGTCTTAAATTAGTTATTTTGATGATCTCTGAATACTTTCTAGAGTTTTGCTATTTAACAGTAACAAAACTTGCTGTCAGTCTTTATCATTTTCTATAATGAGATGTCAAAAATTATCAAATAAACAAGAAAAGCAATATATTGTGATCCTTATTTTTCAAATAGAAATGGGCAAGCACTTCTCCTGTAAGCAATATTTATCCTAACATTCTCCGTCAAGAAAGGGACACTATGATTGTGTTTTCACTGGATGAAGACAGTTCTTTGGAAATTGCTTTAATTAGAGGATTTTCCATTGGAGAAAAATCTGAGAAGACTGAATGCCTAGTGCAGGCTCAAACTTCTGGTTATGTACTAAACTTTTTGTTTGAGGAGTGTAACTGACTGAAGTTATCCTCTAATGTTCTCACCTTAAAAACAGTCAATTGCAGTTGTTAGTTTTTATCTGTATTGTTCTTGCTGTTCCTGATAATTGTTGATTGTGTGCTCTGTAATAAAAATAATAATAATTCTTAAGTCAAAATGAAAGTCACATGTTGTCCTTGACTCGTGTTTCAGTTATGTGAAGTCTGCTTTGGCTCACAGATAGAACTGTAAACTCCAATGAAACCTTAAATAAAGTGGAAAGCCAGAGTTCAAAACAAAACAGTTTATCAGGTCTCTGCTGAGCTGGTGGCCACGGATAAGCCGGCTTCTGACATCACTTCCTACAGCCTTGTGTCCTCCTGGCTGGTGAACTTGCAAGGAACCTGAAAGTTCCTTCATTCAAGGGACTGATGATGTTGCAAGTTACATTATTTTTTTTTTTAAGTATAGCCTTTCTTGTGTCCTCTTTGCATTTCTGATTTTTCTTCTCTGCGGTTTTACTTTTGTTAATCTCTCAGTTGTCCAAATCTAATATTGTTCATTTTCTGAATTGTCCCCTGTGGATTTTTCCTGAAACTTCTAAATACTCCCCCTTTTTTCCTTTCTCCCTGCACAAATAACTTCTAATTGTAATGAATATTTAACAGTATAGTTACAAGTATAGTTACAGTCTCAGACTACCGATAATCCCTGCTCCTAGTGCTGTGCCCAGCTAAAATTTGAGGCCTGATATGCATTGCTTGAGTACTCACGGACAAGTTGTTTATACAGCAGCAATTCCTTTTTTCTAGGGACTTCATTGCAAGAGATGAACTTGCAGATAGTTACTTGGGGAAGGGACTAGGAACAGAGCTATTTCCTTTCTGTTTGAACCTAAGCCGTACGTGAACCTGATGAAGGGAACAGTACTAGTTAAACGTAGTTCTGTGAGTTCAAAACCTTCTTTTGAAATACTGGGCAGTTTATGGGAGGGGGTTTCAGTACCTTGGTGTAAAATCAGACATGTTCCACATTGTCTTAGCAAATGTCCTCTCTTAGTTATACATTTAGACTTCAGTTGGCACAAGTTTGATTATCCAGCACAGAGCCTTTGAATTTTCACTTCACCTTAACATTTGTGGCTTCTTGACTAAGGTGAATTAAAGAAGTGTGGAAGTAAGTCTCCTGGGGCCTGGAAGGCCTGGTGATTTCTTTCAGAATTTTTGTGGGGCTTGCTACATCTGCCTTCCAACCACCCCCCATCCCTTGCTCCTAAAGCTGTTAAATCAGGACCAGTTTCTTCTGAATTAAGTAACCATCTGTATTACTGACAGCATCTTGTTGTTTAGGTTGTAATTTTCAAGTTTGAGCTGCAGCATTATCTCAAATAGCCCTCCAAAGCATAGCACATTTTTTTTTTACAAACCGGACCTGAAAAATGATTGCTTTGCAGTGGTGGAGGAGATGAACAAGTGGTAGTGGTGTTCATAATGAACATTGAAACCTTAGTTAGGTAGCAGCCTTCTTGGAATGGCTGCTACAGGACCCTGATTCAGCAAAACTTAAAAAGCTCAGAACAGCTTGAAGCTACATGGGCTACCCTTTTTTTAATGCTTTGCTGAACTGTCTATAAAACATAAGTGATTAAATAATTTCTTTGAATATGATTTTATTTTGATGGTTCAAGCTGCAAGAAAGTTGTGTCCCAGAAAAATTCTATTTTGATTTAGTTCTCAAGTAATGGAATATAGTAAGGGCTTATCAGACCTGTCAATAATACAAAACAGAAGCTGGAAAATTTTTAGGCAGTTGGAATTAAAATCAGAGTTATCTGAGAGTCTGTAAAGAAGTGGTCTGGTATAAATAACGAAGGTTAAGAAAGAGAAACATGTAGCAGTAATCAAATGCGTGGATGCTAAATAGTTTTATGAACAGTGCTACTCTGGCAAGAGTTTTCAGGCTAGTAGGAGAGGTTAAGTGATGCTGGTGATGATAGAGGAACCTGCCTAAATTTCACATTATTGGGCTTTTGATGTTTAACCCAATCAGATTGACAAAATGACAAAACAGTGTTTCCTTGGGTGGTGATTGCGTGTTTTCTTCGCTATATGATAACTGCTTCTGTGCTAGTATTAAAGTTCATAAACAATTTTGTTGCCTGCTCTATTTGTCTCTAATGTGCTTTAAGCTGTTTCTGTTGCCAGGCTGTCTCACTGAAACCCTATGAGAAAGCAGCTCTTCCTCTATTCTAAAACTGAGTGTCCACCTACCATTTAGAGACGTGTTTTCCACTAATCTTACAGGCTTCTAGCCACTGGGCTGCAAGACACCTCGAAAGTACTGTACTTTCCCCACTGCTCAGTGGCAGGCCCAGTCTGGTTAATGTGTTTCTTGACACAGAATTTATCTAGTCTCTTTTATGCTGATTTTATGAAATTGTTTGCTGTGACCGTCCTTTTTCCTCCCCTCAAAGAAAGTGTTTCTGTGTTCTCAGTCGATGGGTCTAGATTTCTTTCCCTCCTTCAGGCATTATTTTCTGCTTAGTGTTAGTTGAAGAGCCTTAGCACTGTTTTGCTCTTCCTGCAGTCCCATAATGAAGGCTCCTTTGTAGGTCTTGCAGGTGCAGCCAAGCTGGATTGGATAGGCACCCATGAAGAGTTAAGTTAGGTCTTGGTGCCTGTGTGATTGGATGCATCAAAGGGGAAGAAATAAGAGGAATTTTTGAGTATTATGGCTTCATTAGGTTATAGGCCTGTGTATTTATGTGTTGGTTTAATACATTTATGTGTGTTTATGCAAGACAAGCTGAAGGCATTTTCATGCATGAGTTGTGCTTCAGTTTTGACTGACAGTTGGAAATTAAAGGATTGAAACAATTAAGCAGAAAGAGATTTTCTAGGGCACCTTTCTTATAATTGAGCTGCTAATAATTGGTGGCTGGTGTCATTAATTTCTTACTGTAATTGTTTTATAGTACACCATATAGTGTATATATGCTATATATAAATATATATAGTATAATTGTCTTAAGACAGTAGTATCCTGTCTTGGCATGTTGAAAACTGTGCTTCTCTCAAGTAAATTGTGCAGTCTCTTGAAGTTGATACATGGCTGAAACATCATGTAGGGCTGTTACAAGCTTGTCATTAATGAATACATTTTAATTTGGTTTAGATCTTGTAGAGTTTCCGTAACGTGATTCTGATAAAAGCTTTACCAAAAAAAGACTGTCTGCAAATAGATCTCGATCTTAGAGTCGTCGTCTTTATCCCTTATTGTGTGTTTGCATAATACGTGCTTACAGTTTAATATTAAATCAGTAATTTTCTTAGGCAGCTAGAGATTTATATGATACACTATGCATGGGCCTATATTATCATGTAACTTCTAGAATAAGATACTTTCTGCTCTAGAATAGCTTATTGTAAGCTATAAGTGAAATACCGGACAACAGGTGAAGTGTAAGGAGTATTACTTAAGCCGTTGCTGTGTATTGCTTTGCTTTTCTCAAGTCATTTTCTCTCATCATCTGTTTCTTGCACTCATTCGGAAAGATAATTCAATGAAAATACTTATGTTTTGAAGTGAAATTCCGAACTCAACATTCTTATTTATATTTCATGTAATGCCTGTAGACACCCATCATTTAGACCTAAATAAGTTGGTTGTCTTCATAGTATTTCTCCTTTTTTTGACGTTCCTCTTTACGTACAATTTTCACATTGTGTTTTTTTATATTTGCTACATTAATCTTTGTGCATATTGTATTGGAGGGAACTGTTAGTGGCAGAAGTATGGAAGATACACTGAGAAAAGTCATCTTGTAAAGCACAGTTGTTTATTTAGTATTTAATTTATCTAATGATATACCCTAAAACCCGTCTTCTGTTTGGAAGAGGACTTGGGGAATTCCTCTAAAAAGAGGTACAATAATGGGAAAGAATGTTAGCCGACAGTGATAAATTACTTCATTATAAATGAGGAACTCTATGTATCTCTTCTTGGTTTGAAATGAGTTGCTGTATGTTGAGAAGGTACAGACTGGCAGAAGACTTTCATGTCTTACTAAGTTATGAGACTAGGAAATAACTAAATTTACCATGGGGAGTTTACCTAACTAACCACAACCTTTACTAATATGTTCATTTTGTCCTCTCATACAGATTCTGAAATAAAAATGCCAGTAATTGTGTGTCATTGATGGGAAGCAAAAGGCAATATTTTGGTCATAGTTGGTAGGAGGCAATGCTGACGTTCGTATGAGTTTTTCCCAATTACAAAATGAGTAAAAAATGTTCGTAGAAATTAAACATATTTTTTGAAATTTCTGTCACTATAACTTGGAATTTGGAAATGGTTGTGCTTTCTCACTCAATGCTTTTGTTTTAGAAGTATTTTAATAGGAAATGAATTCTTGACACTGTCAAATATTTTCTTCTGATTTCAGTCTTCAGTTAACAACTGAATAAAGTCTTCAGAATCCTGGATAGTGTTTTTTCCTGTGTTTTTCTCCAAGGCTAGGAAGATCCTTTGCCTGTTTCCTGAAATCTCTTGCATGCAACAGGACACAGTCTGACCGAGAGTCATTCTGATGTGCTTAGTATCTTGAAAACACTTAAGAGGATGACAGAATTAATCATTGTACTTGTTGTACACAATTAATTATCCTTAATGAATATAGATTGAACTCTTTAAGTCCTGTCTCAGGGCACTTTCATCCCTTTAGTTACTTGGGACTTTTTCTATCTTTTTAATATTTTCTGCCTGCAGTTCTGCTATCTGTGTTTTATGGATTGGTCTCACCAGTGTCATACATGAAAGTTAATTTGCCTATTTTGCATTCCTCTTTGGTGTCTAGGGATTGCCCTGTTTCTTTTCTTGCCATAATATTGTCAGCAAGGCACATGTTAAGTGACTTTTTTCTTCCTTTTTTTTTTTTCTTTATAATCTAACATTTTAAGGTAGGAAGCTGCTCTCCAGTTATCATTCCCAGTTTCAGATATACAGCCGACTTTCTGTTTTCCTAGGGGAATATGGCCTTGCATTTGCATTATCCTTCTTGCCTCTGCTGTGTACTATTACTGTATACTGCCCAGGATTGAGAGGAATACCAGGCTTGATTGGAGATAAATCTGCTTATGTAGGGTTTTCCAGCACAGTCTGCAGAAAGGGCTTTCAGAATGAGAAAACAGTCATCTTAAACTATGTTCTGTAACTCCCTCTTGCATTTTGTGTTTCAAAATGAGTAGTCAATATGTATGCTTCATGATAGATCTAACAGTGAACATGACAAGTAATTCGATAAACTGTGTTTTCATCTTACGTGGGGAAGAAGAAATCTGCGTTCTTTTACAAAATCTGGGGGCTCTTATAAACTCCCCTGCTCCAAATTTCCCTCTTTCTGATCTGTTTCTGCCCTTCAGCATGGAGAGGAGGAGCTGAAATTGCCTGTTTCTGTATGATGTTTCATGCTTTCTCTTTGTATCCAGTGAACAGGCTATGTTTGGAGATCCAGTCTTATAAGGCATTTTCATGGTGTGCAATCCCATATAATAAACCAAGGTTTAACAGGTAAAGCTATGTATTTACATCCCTTCCTTGAGCCTTTCAAAAGCTACTTGCAAGTCCAATAGCTCTCTTTTAATGCCATGCTTCATTGAAATGACTCTAAAATTGTAATACCAGCTTCAATTGTCCGCACATTCTTGTCTTCTGCAAGTCTTTTGTCGTCCTGTTATCTTGGGAGTTCTTTCTGAAACTGTTGTCTGTTAGGCTCTAACTAAACCCAGGCAGACTAAACTCAGGTCTTAAAGCTCATTCTGTAATGCAAGTGGTCCTGTAGGTCCCTGTGTCAGTAGACGATGGCAATAGTAAATAGGCTTCAGAGACTTCTGAAGACAGAACAGAGACTTCTCTGTGAACCTCCCTGGAAATCCTGGCAAAGCTATCTAGATATGAAGTGTTGCTCATTGTGTGAATAAAGATGGAACTACTAATCTGTTTTTGATAATTTACAAATCAGGTTCTTCACAGAGCTGTTCAGAAAGTACATTTGTGAGGGAAGATGAGACTGAGTGAGCTGGATCTGTTTTCTCTGGAGAAGAGAAGGCTGAGAGCAGATCTGATCAATATGTGTAAGTACATGAAAGGAGAAGGTAGGGAGGAAGGGACCAAGCTCTTCTCATTGGTGGCCAGTGACAGGATGAGGGGCAGTGGGTGTAAATTTAAACACAGGCAGCTCCATCTCCATGTGAGGAAGAACTTCTTCACTGTGTGGGTGACAGAGCCCTAGAACAGGCTGCCCGGGGAGGCTGTGGAGTCTCCTTCTCTGGAGGTCTTCAAAACCCACCTGAATGCTCCTCTGTGCCAGAGACACCTCTAGGTATCCCTGTGATCTAGGTATCCCTGCTTGAGCAGGGCAGTTGGGCTAGATGATCTCTTGAGGTCTTCCAACCTTAACCATTCTGTGAAGCTGTCTATGTAAAACTTCTCTCCTATTTGTTATGTTTTTGAATGAGGATCAGTGTCCACCAAATAATCTTGGTGTGTGGTAGTTTACCTTAGCAGTTACATCCAGAAATGGAACTGTAAAGCTTCAGCTTAAAGACTTTTATTTCATGAAAACTGTTATTCTATATTTCTATCAAAAATAAACAAGACCAAGGCTACTCAGCTTCTGAGGGCTCTGTGGCTTGATAGGAGAATGTACATGTAATCTGCTTGCCTAAGATCTCCTGTAATGCAGACCTTTAATGGAAGTGGAGATAACAGTGGCAGTAATAGGTTGCTTTGCTTGCAGTCCCTGTGCTGTCACCTTCTGTATTGTTCTTCAGGAAACATCGTGCCCATGCACAGGTTGTTGTCAGTAGAGTAATTTAGTTTGCGGGTCCCTTATCTGCACTGGAGTTGCTGCTGGGGATAACGGAGGCTGTGTATAGATTTATCAAAGCAATAACTGCCTATTCCTGATAATCTTCCTGCTTCCCTGGAAGTCGGATGGGAATTGAGACTGTACTGTGCCTTCAGAAAGTCTGATGCATCCAGGCAGCATCTAGGATTTGCATGTTCACCATTGTGCTCATGTGAATGTTGTGCCTGTAAGGAATATAGAGTCATAACATGTAGCCTCACAGTGCTTGGCATGGCCATGGTCTTGCTCCTCTTGCAGAGTGGTGTCTTGGGAGGCTGGGATAGTTGTGTCTACCCCTCAGCTAGTTTTTGTGTGAGTCTGTGTATGGCTGTGACCAGCAGTTCTTGAGGAGGTGTTAGAAGCTGGAAAATGAAGATATAGCTAGAATATTGGGACTACCTTCTCTATCCTGCTGGGATATCATATCACTTACCTAGAAAACCAGTTTTTGTCCTGGCCTGAAGTTCAGTAGCCTCAGTCATGCTCCATTTGTGCTTGATTGAGAGACCTCTGGGGAAAGGAGGGAGCAAGGCTGTGAAGCAAGAAACTGGCCCTGTCCTTGGGAGTTGGGAAGGGCAAAACAAATGCATAGCAGAGCTCCATCGTGCAGGGTGTATTTAGACACGATCAGCAAGATTGATGCTAAGAAGGACACAAGACCTCATAATGTAGTATGGCTTGGAATGGTAACACTTTAACAGCACTGTATAGTAGAGTGGCTCTTCTACTGGTATGTATGCAGAAGATCTGGTCACATAGAAGGGAAGAGCTGCCCTTTTTTTGACACCTAGAAAAGACTGTGTGGCATATTCAGCTATAGATAAGCTTCCTTTTGGGAGGGAGGGTCTGTGGGAAAGCATGATAAGGAACTGTAGAATATGGATGATCAACTCCCAAAATATTAAAGCTTCAAAATATAAGATGCAAACATGAGTTGAGATATGCTACCTTAACTTCTTGATGGTCAATTGGGTAGTATACTAAATCTTGAACTTAAAAACATGGTGGTAGGTCAGGCATTGTTATGACTGTCTTGTGTGAGATGTATCTACAGACCTCTGGAGCCTCTGGAAACAGAAAACACAATGCACTCTTCTGTTAGACCATTTTCATAATACAAATAAAGATGCTGAAAACCGTTTGGAGAGTCAATACGTTGCTTCAGGTAAAATTCCGTAGACAGAGTTCTCATTTTAAAAACATTTTGATATTTTGATACTTTTCTGGAAAAAAATTAAGAGTGATTCCTAGTGAAGCCTTTAAGCTTCACTTAGGAGAGGATCAAACTGTCCTATACGTCATGAAAGATAGGGGAACAATGCAGATCTGAATTGCTATTCCCACTAGGTTTTTTTCTTTTTGTGTTCCCTGGTACATTCTAAAAATATTTTCAATATCATAACATCTGCATTGTTATGAAGAATGGCATGTCTTTGTTTTGTTTTCAGCTGTGTTGTTCTTGCGTGACATTTTGTTCCATACTCTCTCTTCAGTTGGGATGTGAAGTCATTTTCTTTTGTCAGTTGTAGACCTAATTACCCTGACCCCAAAACTGTATTGTGCACTACTTGGAAGAAGCTGAATCTTTTGTTCTGCCTTGAATAACTCAACCTATATGTTGGCAATATGGAGTAATTTGATTGTGGAAGGATCTTTGATTGGCAGAGAGGGGCAGTTGGTAGTGTGAAAATAAAGGAGGTTGAACTGTTTTCAGTGTAGGAAAAGTGAGTTTGGAGAAAGACTAATGTTCTACTAGCAGTGGAAAGGTTAGTAGACCTATAGAGGAGTGTGTGTGAGTGTATTTTGCTTATTACTATTTATTTGTGCATCTAATCTTAAACACACAAGTGTGTCTCACTGATTTCAACTACAGCATGAAACACGTGGGTTCCTCTAGACCCACCAGGCACCATTAAGTGGAGGAAGCCAAGGAGGATGAGTCCAGGAAGCCATCATTCTAATGTATAGATGTCAAGTAGAAGCATAACAAGCTGGAGAAAAGTAAAGACAGGGTGTCTAATGAGGGCAAGACACTAGGGAGGGACTATGAGGGAGAGGTTATTAAATCTTAAGTAATACTGCTTCCAATGTACTGTCCAGGACACAAGATTTCTTGATTTCTCTCTCATAGTCCTCGATATCAGAAAAGGTGATGCTCACAACTGCTGTTTGCCACTTAGTTGTAAGCAGCAGAGCTAAAGGTTGAGTGTTTAAGTTCCAACCCTGTCAGCTGTGCAGTTGTCAGGAGGATGCCACAAAGAGCCCTAGGTTTTTATTTTTCCCTCTGAAACTGAAGAAACTTTGTATTTACAGAATGCTCCTTAAAAGAAACAAAAAGAAGGACAAAACCAGATAGCTGGAAGTAGAAAATCAAAGTTGCCTATGCAATGTCAATTCTGCTTCCTTGGATGTACATGTTCTTTCTAGGAGAAACGTGCTAGTGACAAAATGATGATATCTAAGTGATGAGTCAGAGATGCATAAGGATCACGAATACTCTCAAGGGAGTATGTTTGGGAGAAGGTGTAGCAAGGCATTCTGATGCCATAGGCACCCTCATCTTTCCGGGGGTTTCTCTCAGCTTCCTTGATTTGCACGTCCCTTTCCTGGGCAGCAGCAGTCATGGCACCAGCAACCTCTGGGCTGGGTACTCCCCTCTAGAAGATTGCTAGAGATGGGTATTTCCCTTTTTTGTACCCTTGCTGCAGACCAGCAGAATGATGGTAGTTCTTGACTTTACAGAACTTCCCGTGTGTTTAGAGGAGGTGCTGGGTGTGTGGGCAGCAATCACGTATCATTTTGAAGTAGTTGGCGTCCTGCTGGTATATGCACAATAGTTTAGGAATATCTTATAGCTAGGATTGCTTCTTTTTTACAAGAGTGGGTAAGTGTGAATAACATAGGGTCCTGGACAAAGACGAAGGAGAATCTTGTGGCAGAGACATCAGGTGCTGTGGGAGAGCTGAATTCTCTCACTGCTGGTGGTATCACACAGTTGTTGGATGAAGATGTTGCTTTATGGCCAACTGCTGAAGTGCTGGTGTTATGTATTTTATTTTCTGGTTTCCCAGATCAAGTCCTGGGGCCACATGGCATCATTCAATGCTGGTTTTAAATGGATGGCAGTAAAGAATTTAATATAAGACATAATCTATAATAATGATGAAAAGGAACGAGGTGCTGAAACTTATCTGTTGTATGAGACTGGAAAAACTGGGCAATCTGAGATCTAGAATTGTCTAGGTTATGTTTCAATTTGCAATTACACATGTGAAACAGCTTGCTAGCATCTGCTGCTTCGCCCTGTATCCCCAAATTTGGATACTCTCAAGAAAGCATTGTGCTTCATCAGAAATGACTGAAATCAAGAAGCAACAGCTTTGTCGGTTAACCTATACATCTGTTTTTTGTCTTTGTTTTTTAATTCACTTTTAAGTAGCATTAAAGGACTCAGTTTAGGTAAGCTTGTAGTAAGGCATCTAACTGCATATTTCAATTGAGGCCAGAACTGATAAACTTTGGATGCTGCCTGATAACACATGGTAACAAGAGCAGTAAATCCACAGTGCTTAATGTGCATGTCCCAAGCACGGTTTTATCTTGCTTCTGATGGGATTTGTTTTTGAAATGTTGAAAGCTGTTGTATTTTTTTTGGTAAGAAGTGGTTTACCATTATTTTACTTAGCAAATGTATTTTCAGTAAAACAGGATACAAAGGATCTTTTTTTAGCAGTAACATTTATAAGAAGAATGTTCTCTAATTTCCCCAAGTATCTACTGTAAGTCACTGACCTCATTCTCATTTCTATTTCTTTAGCATTTTATTTTTTCACTGGTTATTGGGTCATTTCTTGTCCCAGTACAAGATTGAACTGCAATAGACTGGAGTGTTCTGAGATTTTACAAAACTAAGGGGAAAAAAAAGTCATTTTAGACTTGAACTCTTTTAGCCTGTAGACCTTTAAAACAATACTTACCATTATTTGATAGGGAAGTGTTTAAACTGTGGCCAGAGAATCACTGTAATAGGACATTTACAATAAATAAAGACTTTGCCAATTTTTTAATGCAAAAAAATATTAGAAGACATTCATGACTACTAATAGATACGCCTGTGGGCGGTTCCCCTGTAAAGAGTGGGTAAACATTAACATGTACTAAAGCAAGAACATATGAATGGAGAACAAGAAAGGAGAAGGTATTCCTTTCTGGTTGCTAATGCACTAAACAGTGTGGTTGAGAAACTATCTGTAATTACAGGATACACATATATAGGATAAACAGGTATGAGATGTACATAAAATATTAACAAAATGATCAGAGTCTTCCTAAACTCTTCCCAATTTGAACCATCTTAAAGCAGAAAGCTGTAAGATACATTGGCTTTACCTGACTTGTTAGGGGAAAGAATTAGCTACATTTTCTTTAACTCCTGTAAAAGCTTTCAAAGTTCGTTCTGGCTTGGGAAGAGCACCTTGACCAAACGTTCTTATTTTGAAAATATTGTAAATCCTTTAATGAATCTGTGTTTCCTTAGACGTGTGAACTGAGCTATAATATAAAACGTTGAAATTAATCTCAACAGCTCTATCCCCTTTACTTAAATAAAGAATCAACAAAATATCACTCTTCCCTAAGTGAGGATGAGGACTGAAGGTGTGGTGAAGGTCCAAATCCTTGTAGAATCTGTGCCACACTTCAGGAACTGAAGTCCAGCTAGTCAAGTTTAGAAGGTATAGATGTAAATAACTTCAATTAGAAACATGGTAGACCTGAAGTGCAAACCTGATGTCTCATTTTAAGCTTAATGAACAATAATGAGATGGTTTAAAGATGCTTATTACTTTTATTTAAGGGGATATTGATATATTGCCTTGTAGAAAATGATAAAGCTAGAAGATAATATTTTAGATGTGGTGTTCTATATATGGTAGACTGTTAACATGGGTTACATTTTTAAACCTTCAGTCTATTCAGTACATACGTATCATTTATCATTCTTACTTTGAAAATTATACATTTGAATATTTGGTAGTTTACCAAATTCATTCATTTTCTTAAAGTTGTCTAAAAAACACTGACAATTTGGAACAAGGATTGCTTTGTGTAAAAATCTAGAACAAGCCAATGGGAAATAATATCAGGGTGGGAAAGTATTGCTATGGTTACAGAGTGTTTTCTTTAAAGGAGAGGTGGATAACATAGCAAGAATCATTGAAACTTAGGTAATATTGTATTGTAGAAAAAGCAAAAGATCTGAAAGATAACTGTCATGTGCTCTTGGTGACATTTACCTTTCAACAAAGAGATTTAATTATTAAAGAATAATGGTTATGGAAGCTTTGTTACAAAAATATTCTTTGCTTATATTTTTAAAAACTGGAATGACAACAGAATATCTTGCATATTTTTGCTCCATTTACATGTGTTTAAAAATCCATATTTTTTAAAAAATCTTTATTTTTGTGAAGTAGATTGAAGGTGTGTTTAAAAAGAAAAAGTGTAATTATATCCAAAGAATTAATCTCTGAGTTTTTAATCAGCTTTTCAGTGTATTAAAAGGTGCAAAATAAATGCAATTTGTTAAACTATGTAACAAAGTGATTATGAAATACAATTAAAATTGTAATTTATATTTAAAATCTGCTCTAAATTATGCTATAAACTCAAACTGTAGAATTCATCTGTCAAACAGCCTTTTAATTTATAGGTGTCTTCTAGGGTATACTCTTAATCTCTTCAGTTAGTTTGAGCCTGACAATCAGGAGGTGGAAGAAAACTACTGTTTGGTTTCCTTTTTGATATTTAGGAAGATCCTTTCAGCCCTCCCATGTCAAGAAGAGTTACGGTGTCTGGAGCCTGGTTGAAGCCCCAACTCACCTCGTCCCCATGAGCTGAATCCAGCCTATGATTCAGGGATGTTCTGCAGCTGGGCAAGTTGGGTTGGAGGTTGAGCAGTACAGTGTGAAGAGAGCAGATTGGTGCACTAGAAACAGGAAACTGTAAAAAAATGTCTTTTCTCCTTTTTTATCACTGTAGTTCACTTGAAACTGGTTACTGAAACTGTCTATACCAGACAATACTTCTGAGCTGCACAAGTTGCGCAACTGGACTGAATGTCTACACTTATTCCTGGCTAATGTGCCAATTTCATTTGCATGAAAAGAGCTCTGGGAGAAACACCGGAGTTGGTGGAGAAGCAAGAGGATTGAGATCAACTGAGAAGACAAGGGAGGAAAACTTGGGCAGCAAAAGAAAGAACTTGGGCAAGAAATCCCAAGATGACTTTAGAAATATGAGGGACTAGAGACAGTGGAGAGCATGACAGTGATGAGGGCCAGTGTTTGGAAATTTCCGGAAAAAATGAGGAACAAATGAAGAGGAAAAAAGAAAGGTGCAAAAGCAGAAAACATTAAGATCAAGGAAATAGGTCAGAAGTGTGCAATTCAAATACGCTGCTGTCTGTGATAAAGAATGGAAGATTTCTGAGCATGGCCTACCATTTCTTGTTCCTCGTGTATGTTGTAGCTGACTCACTATCAAAATATGTCTCATTTCTCTCTAGTGATGACTTTCATGGAAGAGAACAGCTTACTGCTGTGGTTAGTTGCTTGGTCAGTACAAAGGACAGAGGTTTGTAGTATGGATCTAAAAGTTCCACACTCTGGTCAGGCCACTTTCATATGAAAGTATGATCTACATTTTTTTTTTTTTTTTGCGGCAGCTAAATCAGGTGCTAAAAAAATATTCAAGGACAGAATTAATTTTGTCAGTGCTGTCCTAGGTCATTGCAATTCTGAATGTACAGTCATGATAAGTTGTAACTAGACATTCACATATTCGTTCTACTGGACTGCATTCTCCAGTCTATACATCAATTACAGACACGTTGCATGGGGATGAATCCTGAGGACTGCTCTCAGACCCCGAGAGAGGTTCAGTGAAGGAGGGAAGCTTGCAGAAAAGCAAGGGCCAGGGGAAGGGGAGCTGAGTGCTGCCAGGAGAATTGGAGTCTGTTCCTGCCCCTCACAGAGGTGGGGAGGTACATTTTCAGGGAAGTCCCTTACCACTTGTGAAAAGCTGCTTCCTCTGCTTGCTTACACTCGGTTTTGGGAGAATCTGACTGTGCTTGGTTGTCAGAAGGATAGAGCTCTCATTTCTTTCAGTGAGGTCAGGGAGGAAATTTCTGACTCATGGCTGGAAGCAGCTTTTCCAAGGGGTGATGGCTTCCTAGCTGAGAGCTGTTGGAGGGACAGGTACTAGCTGTGGGGAGGGCTGAGGTGTTTCTCAAGTAGCTGCTGAGCTGCTGCAGTTCACAGCTTAGACTTCTAAAGACTCCTTCATGGTTTTCTTTGCTAGAGCTTGCATTGGATGGCCACAGTTTAATGGTACATTAAGCCTCAATCTCTTTACACATCAATTCCTCAAGCAGAGAGTCATCATTCCCCCTCCTCCTTTCATAGAGAGATGGTGTTTATTAAATACTATAGAACATATTTTCATAGTTTGCTTAGAATGGAGTGGAATAGGGTATGCCCAGAGAGCTTGTGGCTGTGAGCTGACTAGGAGGGTAAATCAAGTATCAGGCCATACTCATTGAGTAAGCACCTGATGATCTGCTGCACTGGATGGCATGACGTATACAAGAAATCCTAGGTTGTGAATAATAACTGAAGACTGTCATGGTGTGCACAGACATACAGGAAGATGAACTTAAGCTTTCGCAGGTGTTCTTCAGTCTGACACCTTCTACCCTTTGAGTGATGATTAATTTCATGCTCTTTAAGATAGCTTTTGGAACAGTGTGTTTTTAGAAGTGCTAATATGTACTAATAGCACAGTAGTACTGGTATGGATTCCACAGAAATACAAGTGACTGGCATTACTAATTCGCACATATTAGCAGGCATCAGCTGTTTAAATGAGTTCTAAAAGGCTGATGACCTGGCAAGTCCATATATATATCCACTTTAATACGCCTGAAATTATATAAATTAATTTATAAATAATATATAAATATGAACATATAATATACATATATACATATATAATATATACATATGAACTTATTAATAGCTTGAAAGCAAATCAGATTTTTTATAGTATCTCTGTAAAAATCATGTTTTCCAGTTCTGTTGCTCAGATGCAATTAACAGATTCAATTTGAAGGCTATGATACGCAAATTGGCACTCTGTAGGGTTCTGTTCTTTCTCCATCCCTGTGCTTAAAAGCTAGCTTTCATTCAATTTGTCAGGGTTCCTCTTTTTATTTTGCTTTCCCATGATTCTTAAATTAAACGGGACTTGATTTAACTAGTGACATGCTATTGGAAAAGTTAGGCTTCCAGCCATGAAAACTGTGAGCAGGCTATTTGAATTTTAATTAATGCTTCACATTTGCAGAGGAAAAGTTTTTAAAATCAGCTGTTGAAACTTTTCAGAGACAAAATTACTGACAGTTTCTTGAAAGCAAGAGAACTTCAACTGTGATCATTTCTTTAAAAAAAATAAAAGGTAGGGAATTGAGTAACATTTTTTTTTTTTTTAAATACAGTTGCCTTTATTGGTGCTGTATCTCCTGTGCAGAACTTCACTACTTGTAAACTACAGCATTAAATAGCCATAAGGCAGCTGAGTCTGACAAGTCTAGAGACTGTGTGTTTGATAGTGGGTTATCAGTCCCTTTTTAGGCTTTTAAGTTTATGAGGTCATGAATCATCCTGGTGAGCTAACACAGAGCAACAACAGTAGATAGGAATCTCCTACTACCCACCTTCTTCCCTTTGACGACAGGGAATCAGTGTAGGAGTTTTCATTTTGAGTATAATAATTGCTTACGATTCCATAACAAATAGTTTTACAGTAAAAATATATCTTAAAATAAAAATACCAAACGGCTATTTCTACAAACAAATATGGGGCAAATGTTCTTAATTTCAAATACATGGAACGGTTCGCTTGCACAGGGGTGGTTCAAGTGTGACAAAGATATGTCCTTTCTGTGCTTTCATACAGCGGAATATTATTTACAGGCATGTCGCATAATAGCCATGAAATCTCCCAAAGGAGGCTTTAAGAATCTCCGTTGGTACCACAATCACAGAACTGCCTTTGTATGTCACCTAGAAGATTAAAACACACAAACCCTGAAACTACAGCATGCTGTGATAACCCTGCAGCGGAAATCAGAGTCATCACTGATAGCACGTCCTTTGATTGGCCTGAGAAAGCAGAATCCTGACACATTTGTGCTCCTTTAGTTTATATGCAGTTAGTTCAGAGCTCTAGTATGTGTGTGTCTGAGCCAGGTGATCATGTGTGTCTTTTCCCCAGATGTGTTGATCTGGAGCTACTTTTCATTGTCTGCAAAGTGTGTAGATGACAGAGTATACCTTTAAAGAAGGAGCTTTTGAAGATACTTTTTGTTTTAATTGGGAAGGGCATCATATATTTCAGAGAATACAAGAGGAAAACACAATTTCGAGGACACACACACACACAAAGAAAAATCCAG
>JAVCKT010035153.1:0-17861 GCA_032273925.1 Rhynchotus rufescens
GACCTCTGAGGTCCCTTCCAACCTTGGGCATTCTATGATTCTAATTGTATGTATTTTGTATACTTCCTATGTGCTATCAGGTGTCTCAGTGTGGTTTTACTAGGGATTTGCTCTTTATTTCTTTAGGAGTGAAGGGAATAGAGCACAAAAGAATGTCTTCTGTAGGAGATCATTTAAAATGTAATAAAACAATGTCAGGAAAATGGAAGAAATCATTATGAAGCTCAGAATGAGTGGACACATTGAATGTAATATGCTGAAAGAATCAATACAAATGGATTTAACTGAGTTGCACATTTGTTCGGAAAAGTCCCGGAAAAGTTTGTTTTCCTTAGCGTTACATGATGAGCTGCAGTTTTAGTTTGGGAAAAGCGATAGTTCTTTGCAGTTGGCAGCTCAAACTTGTTTGTGGCCCTGTAAAAGTACCTTGATGACCTTGCATGGGAATTGCTTCATATTTTTATAATAATCATTTATAGCACTGTATACTTAAGAGCATCTCTTAGAAGTAAAATTACTAATCATCTAGCTGTCTCTTCCCAGTGAGGATAAATACCTGAACTATTCTAATTAGTAGATTCAAGCTTTTTGAACAAAGCTTAAAGAATAATTTCACTTGCTCAGAATATGATTACTTCTGTTTTGAATTGATGATTTGAATATTTGTATTATTCAGTGGAAGGATTTTTATTTTAAGGTGTATCTCAGTTTGTCATCTTCAGTTAATCTGAGCAAACCATTTTATTCTTGTTCTCTATAGTCAGCATACAGTACCATAGACCCTAATTTCTTTATCAAAGTGAGACATGTAAAATGTATGGAAAATAGTATTAGATGTATTTGGTACTCATTCTTTTAATCTGCAAATAGTTTGTAGATGATTGCATTGTTCATACAATGCCTGTGTTGGTTCCTGCTTTGCATTTTTATAGTGGGTGTAATGCAGGAATAACTGAGCATCCAGATAGCTGGGGGAAGGCTCTGTTAGCTGCACCTCTGGTCGCCTCCTTGACTTCAGGATAGTATTTGCCCAGCTACAATTCGCAAGCATGGGCTGCAAACACTATGGATTCATGGTAGGCTTTTATTGTTGTCAAATGTTAGGATTTTTATCAACATGTTCTTGCAGAGGAAGTGTGGCTATGTGTAAGTACAGATGAAATATTGGTTGAATGCAGATCCTTGGGGCAAAAATAATCTGAGGTAGATAGTCTACATAATCTTAGTGCCTCTCTTGAGAAGTGTGTTTGAAAACATGGTTTATTTTGTAGGATTAGCACTCAAGGTGCTAAACTTCCTTGGAGCATGCAGTGGGGTGCCTGCTTCAACCGCTAAGTAGCGACATGGCCGACTGAGGTGACATAATGCTGGTTTTATAGGTGCTTCTTGGGTCTGAAATGAAAATACCAATATTCAAAGCTTAAGAAAATCATAAAGGAGTTTGCTTAAATATTTATTGCAGAAGAGGTTTAGCATCTCTAAAAGCCAAAATCTTGGGTGGTTCTTGGAGAGGTTGTGGAGAGAAGGGTTCAGCAGTCAGCTCGTGGGGTGAGAGCTGGGCAGCTGAGCGCCACTGGTGCCATAGGAGCTGGCTGTGGAGAGGGGGACAGTGGTGTGCTGGCAGTTTTCATATTATGGCTTGTTACATGTTCTGGGTGCCTAGCAGGGTAAGGAGTTTAAGCTGCCATGCCAGTTTAGTAGCCTGTAAAGATTGGTTCCTAAGCTCATATTAGGAGCCTGGTTTGTAGGCCTCGCTGGAGGAGGCCTGAGAGATTAGGGGTGGAATGACTGTTTAGACAAAATTACCTGCTAGCAGTCTAACTTCTCCCAAATCTATTGGCTGCCTGTATGTACTTCTTGTCTCTCTGTCGCTTTGCCTCATGTTTCTCTGAATTATTGGTAATATTCTAAAATGCAAGTGTGTGATATTCTGGTCAAGGTATGTTGCAATTTTGAGGTGATGGTTTTTCCAGCTTTGGTGACAAGATTGTTATTAACTAATAAAGTGGAATTGGGTTAGTGTTTGTAATACCACCACTTATTTTGGCATTTAAAAAAATTTTTTACTGTCTTTAAATAGTGAGATAACCTTGCTCTTGTGATTTTGTATCATTGCTTTAGACTCTGTTAAAGGAGAGTTCCTGAGACATAATCCTGGAGATTAGAAAGTCAATGCCACATCCATGTTAGAATCCAGTTTTTAACTAGGAGGGCAAGTAAGGATTCTTTTTGAGCTAAAATGGATAAGGTTTAGAAAGCCCCTCTTGATTGATGCTGTGTGATGTAGGAGCTCATGGAGTTGTGAGGAGGCTTTGCCTCAGTGAGCCCATGTGCAAGTCACTTTCCATGCCTCATGTATCAGGATGGTATTGGTCATAAGGAAAGGTTAGAAGAAAAATTGTTTTTATTCTTTTTTTGAAGAGCAAGAGATATATTATCCATTTTTCCATGCCCCTCAGAGTTCAATATCTGTGGAGTGTGTGTGTTGAGGGCTCTGGCAGCCCTCATGGTGCCCTAGTGCTTGGGGGCTCTGGAGGGCTGCACTGCCTTCAACTGCTGCAGGAAAGGGAGGACAGGGAGAAAAGCCTGGGTGAGCAGGAGGGGATTGCAGATGAAGACACTTAGAAGGAAAAAATATATATATATGGTTGTCTGAATAGAATTGATGGAGTTTGGGTAAGGGCTCCCTGGAGACAGTTTGGGAAGCTTATTTATAGCTCTGCTTAGGATCCTCTTAGAGCCTGAAGCTATTTGCACAAGACTGTCCCTTAGCACTCTGCCTTGAGCATTTTGAGTAGTGGTCTGTTTTTTGTCCTCCAAAAAGAATGTGGAGAGATTTAAAGCTTGTGTGGAAAATCATAGTATGCTTTCAAAATAAGTCAGCACCACTGTGGGTCCATGCATCAAAACAACAGATATTTTTATAATGTGTATATGGGATATATTACCAGTTGTAGTTTGTGATTCAAAAGAATCAAGTCACTTTGTTTTCAAAATTGATTTTTTCAGGCCTTTCATTTAGAAGCATATAGTCAATTTGGAATTGCTTTTGCTTTGGAAAAGCCTTCAGAAACATGTGGAACTAACTTGAGAGGGAAAAAGGAACTGGGATGAAGGATATTTGGGGGAGCTAAAGGCTGGAGCCTAACATCATGCAATTTTATAGACTGTGATATTGGATCTTGGAAAAGAACATTTTTCTGTGAAGGTAATATGAGCAACATACTGCTAGTTAGAAGCAAAGAAGTGGAATTAATTTTGTCTTGTTTTTGAACTTGAAATGTTTTAAAATACCTTGTTTTTGCAGCACTGTGGTGTCATTCAAGATGTTCGTGTTTTAAATATATTTGAATAACTATATGCAGTTTGTGTACCATTTAAATCAGGGAATAATCTGCATGATCTCTGAAAAAATCTTTCAAGGCTGCATGAGAAATTATATATGCAAGTATATTGGTTTACTTCATGTGCACCTACATCCTTCATTTGTCCCTCAGCATCATCTTCACCTAGTGCAAACTGGATTTCCAAGGATTGCTGCCTTGGAAAGATGACTAGTTAGGATAAATTGGGAGATTAGAAGCTGTGTTTGAGGCAGTTGTAGTGGAGCATCTCAGCAGGGCCGTGTCGTGTGTGTGAGTGTGTGTAAATGGAGAAGAAAGGAAGGTAAGGCAGTGAGCTGATGAAGTTTGCAGCTGCTGCTAAGTTACTGGGTATTTAGGGTAGAGAGAAAGTGTGGATAACTAGGATAAACTGAAAAGTGTAAGGCCCTAGACCATGAAACAGCAGATGAAATTTGGCATGTGAAGTGATGCATGCGGGGAGAAATGATTATAGTCTTCTTTAGAAACAATAGACTTGGGGATGAAATCTGGAGGGATTGGTAGTGATCATCAACTTATCTGATGAATGAGTGATCAGTTGAGGCCAAAAAGCAAATTCAACGTTAGGAGTCCTTGACAAAGGAAAAGGGAACAAAGCAGAGAGCTTAGTCACTCAAAGAAACTCTGCAGATCTGTTCTCCCTCTATTAAAAATATGTATAGGAAATGGACAAGCTTGAGAAGGGCTTTGGGAGTTGCCAGTCCAAGGAATGATGAAGAATAAGCCTCTTTGGCTTGGAAAAAAGATGAGGGCTAAGGTGGGCTCAGGAAAAAAGTCTTGCATGATGATGAAGGCCTTGAAGGAGGGGGGCACTGATGTTCTGTTGTCTCTTCCAGTGCAAGATCTTGGTATGTTAAATGAAACCAGTGGGAACTGGGTCCCAAGTAAACAGAAGGTGTTTGTATGGATGTACTGGAGTTCCTTGCAATCAGAGCTTTGGGCACTGCAAGTGGAAATGGGAATTTAAAAAGACAGTGGGGGCTTTCAGGGCAGAGAAGCTGCTTTGAGAGATAGCAAGTGGAACGCAAATTCGAATAAAAAGCCTCTGTGAAAGGAGGTGGAGGCTGACACGTCTGCATGAGGTTGCCCTGTTTGCCTTCTCTGGGGGCTTGCTTTTGGCTCTTGTGGGCAGAAAAATGGACTTGTGGTTTAATACATTTGATGCATGGCCTCAAATGCACTCAATGTATAGCGTTACCATGACCTTATTGAGGCAGACCTGTAGTCAGAGCCTCTTTATAACAGAATCTGCCTCCCAGTATTGTGTTACTCCCTTTCAGTAACTAGTTGCTATCCTGTAAGGTTTTGGCAGAGAGACTGCATTGAGAAAGGTAGGAGGTAGCATTATATTATACTCAAAATAGTGTTTTACTGTAAATTGTGTTATGAAGCACAATCTAAAAATCCAGGAAGCTTTATCTGAAAATCCAGCAAGTGGTATATGTAACCCTGCTGGTAGTTCAGTCATTAGAAATACTGAAAGCTCCTACATAAACCAGAAGGAAATAATACTAGTCGTACAAGTCATGAAATCATCGAAACCTCAAAATTGCTATAATATTAAAAACACCCTACTGTAATGGCTTACAAAGATGTGTGGCCATTTTGTTTGGGTTTTTGCAATTTGGTTTTCAGATGGGGAGAATTTATTGCAGAAAAAGCTATAATCCCTAATTTATTTTCCATAATCAAGATAAGCTGTTAGTGATTGTTGAACTCAACAGGAAGGTCTGTTTATCTGTGTGCCTTGGTGACACATCAGCTAAAAGCAGGAAGCTTTCATTAGAACTAGTGACAGCTGGAGCCACTTACAGTGTTATGTCCTCATAAAGTTCTTGATGGTTTATTTTTGTCTTGATGTATTATGACTGTCAAAGACTGGCAGAAGGAGCAGTCTTTGGTCTAAATCTTGAAACATGAATTATGACCAAATGTTCCTCACTTCCTGTGAAACATGAACCTTAAAGTAGCACAGGTAAGAACGTTGAGATGGACATTCATGTGACAAAATCAGAAATAAGGAAGGTAATGTCATAAAACTACTGCTATGAATAATCTTATTAAATTATGGCCATTGAGAAATGATTGCTTTACAAGGAGGGAGGGCTACCAAATAATTTCTTCAATAATTTCTGGACATGTTTTCCAATTCTGCCAAATTTCTTCCACTGTGTGGATTCCCTGGAGCTGGAGGTAGGCTCTCCCCAAGTCTCTGCCAGCTTCTGTGCTGGTTCCCTTGGGATGCACAGGGAATGCGTCACTGTCACTCTGCCCTGCCTGCTTGGGTCTGGCACGAAGCATCCCTTGCCTTCTTCAGCAAGCAGTTTCAAAAGCATCAAGACTTTGCAGTCCTCTCACTTGGGCTGGAACTGCCAGGGAGCCCACAGGGTTGGGGTGGCTGTGGGCTGAATGTGTTTTACCAGATATACACTTATTTCTTTTTCTTCCTTGTTCACAGTCTATGTCTCAGTCTTTCCTGTTTCAAGGGCTGGCAGCAGATGTGGTTTCTGCTGGCTAGCAGCATGTTTGGACACTGCCCTGGCTAAGCTGTTTATCGTGGGTATTTCCTGCACAGCGCTGTACATCGTGGCTCTTGCCTCAATGTGCAGAGCGGGTTTCTTGCTTTGCTCTCTCGCTTGCAGGGACTGCACAGTCTGTGCTCCTCAGGGACAGGGCCTTCTGGTTCGTGGCTGTCTCTTAGGTTTTGGACATCTTCTTGCCCCCTTGTACTGAACTGTGCTTGGTGATAGCTGTCTGGGTGTTTCAACTTTTGTTTTTGTTTTTCTTGCATTGTGAGAGGGTCTGTTAGCCATGCCTCCCATGCCAGCAGCTCCCTGCTGCCCCTGCCCTGAGGATCCTGTGTCCTCTGTCCTTAGTATGGGGAGGATATGGTGACAATGGGACATAATGGTGGGTGTCATTGGGGCCTTGTGGTCTTTTGGTCTCTATCCTGCACTGTGGGCTTCTCTGCCAAAGCTACACAGTTGACAAATAGCTACCAATCCTTGAAACATCCCCAGTTTTTGCACTTTGTCGCAGTGTAGGCAAATGGCCAGAATTGCTATAGGATTAAATACCTTCCTTCATTCCTTTTAACCATGCCTTATCAGCCAAGTATCGCTTGGATTGGAATTGCAGCTGAAATAGAAATGACAAGACTTGGGAAGCTGTTCAGGTTGAACTTCTGGTTTCAGGAGGCAATGAATACATATACCCATTGACTTGGTTTTGTTTATTGAGGGCTGAAATTGTTGCTTAAGGATATAATGATAATGGAATGGCTACCAATATGTTTGATATTTTCTACATGTCAAGTTAGGAAACATACTTCAGGCATCCCAAGTACCAAGAAAAACCCCTTGTCTCCTGTTGTAGCCAAGTGTACCAAGATGAATAAAATATCTGTTTCCCTGATGCCTTAATGAAGTCCTCTTTCTTCCTCTAGCAGAAAATGGAACCTCATTCTTGAGTATCTCTGCAGTAGCTTGTATCCTGCAGGAGTATGTGTGCTTCAGTGAGGTATGATGAACTGTGCAGAGGAATTGCTCCTGAGAAGCAATTGATGCCCTTTCCATCATCCTCCTATTTCCTCCAGGAAAAAAAGTAATTTTTGGTCACCTGTTTTGTGTGTATACTCTTTTCTTGTTTTAATGGGAGCAGTATGGGCCCTTGCGACTTGTTGCCTTCAGCAGACAAGCTTTAGTTGACTCTTTGGTAAGTGCTGTATTATGCAACTCTACTTGAAGCTATGACCCTGAAAATTCAGGAGTTTTTCTTAATATTATGCATGTATGTTTCCATTTTTTTTAAAAGGAGTGTTATATTTTGGATACTTGATGACTCTATTCTCAGAATTTCTCCTTCTTCCCTGCACAAGGACTGATATTGAAAATAAATACTTGTGGTACTGTGGCTTCAGGAGCTGGAAGCTTAGGGAGAGCGCCAGGTACTGGGAGACTTGCAGTGCCCTGAGAGGGCAGCTGGGGAGAGCAGGGGCCTCCCGGTGGCGCGGTGGATGCCGCGGCGCAGTCCTTGCGGCAGCGCTGCCTGCTCTGGAGCCCTCCTCAGGCCTGCGGCTGCTCACGCTGCCAGGAGCTGCTGGTGGGCTGCCAACACCTTATTCTCAAATACACTTAGTATTGAATTCTTATTTTAGGCAGGTTTTGAAATGAAAGATAGTAGGGTGGGAGTCAGGCTGGAGACTTAAACACAGGGTTGTTTTTAATTTTGTTGCTTAAAAGACAACTAAAAAGCAGAAAACCAAAGGAAGAAAACACTTTAAAGCTGTATTGCCCATGGTACGTGTTGTATGCACCAAAATAAACTTGGAAAAACTTAATTTGTATCTGAACTGTATATAATTACCTTTGAGGTAGGAGGGGTGATTTGAGATTGCTTCCAACTGAGTACAAAAATGTAGAAGCAGTTTAATTTTTCTTTTTAATTATGCTTGTGTAGACTGAAAATGAAGGAATATGGAGTGTAAGTGAAGAGAATGTGTGTTTGTACTTTGCTATTATTACTGCTAATGTATTTCAAAAATGAAAAGAAAATGTCTCTTGGTTAAGTATTTGCATTTGTTAAAGGTAATAGTCTATTAGAAGCACTTATCTGTTCTGCAGGATTGGTGTAGTGAGGGTCTAAGCGACCAGGGCTCTCGCACGTGGCCGCAGGTGCGAGGCGCTGCGGTGCTCCGTCACCAGCGTGAGGCGGGTGTCCGGCGGCGCCGCGGGCTGGGCCGGGCGCGGTGGGGAGTGCAGTTTTGGCAAGGGATATCCGAGCTGCTCTCGGCACAGACGCCCTGTGAGGATGACAGCGAGAGCAGCTGGGGCTGCTGCCGCCTGCTGTGGCTGGGATGCCCGGCAGGAGCGTGGCTGGCAGCACCTCTGCGAGCATCTTCCCCAGGGAGGGCAGCCAGGAACTGGGCATTGCGGGTGGGGGTTATGCCGAGCGCTGCTCACCAGCACTGGAGCGGGTGCTTTGAGCTCTGCAGGAGGTTTCCTTGTGTGAGATGGGTGCCTGTCATGGTGGAATGAGAGTGGCAAGCTTTGCTCTTGAGTAACGGGCAGAAATGAGTTGTACCTGTGCTGCCTTAAGACTTGCTCTCTTAAAAGTCTTTCTCCTTGTGAATGGGAATACCCCAGTAAATCTCGCTGCCTGTTGAATTCCTGTGTCTGTTTGAACCACAGGGTGGTTAAGCTTATCTGCGCTGACACTGAAATAGCAAGCGTGGGTTGCGAGCTCACTTTGGCACGCTCCACAGTGCGACTTGAGTGCTCGCCCGCACTAGTGCTGCGCTTCTGTCGGCCCGATGCACTCGTCCAGCGTGAGGCGAGCTGTGCAGTCCGCTTTGCTCCCGGGCCCTCCCAATGGCTGCTGTGAGGAAGGTTCACTTGTGTGCGACACGTGGGCCTCGAGCTGCGCTGCAATGGACCGGCCCAGCGTGGCTGTGCTGCCCTGCTTGCCTGCTGTGGAGCCCTTGCTGGAAAGGGAGCAGCCCCAGGGCACAGAGGCCCTCGAGGCTCCCCAGGGCACTGGGGCTCCTGCAGGTGGCTGGAGTCTCCATGGCCATGGTATGCAAAAGCAGATCTATAGGAATGCAGAAGTCACTGCATTTATACTGACCGTAGTAGAAGCTCCTGGCTGTGTTTTCTTTACTTTGGTCAAGTCTTTGAGCTGCTCCTCCCTCCCTCATTTCCCCCCTGCCAGCCACTCTGTTGTTACTGGAGTCTGCAATAATTCAGCTGCCAACTCAGCGCAGACTCTTTATCCACTTGTGTACTGCAAAAATACTTGATCAGAAAATTTGCCTAAGTGGTTATCTGCTGTGTGATGTGTATTTCAGATTGCTAGTGTATCTAGAATTAGATACCTGAGTGATGGCTGTCAGTTTAATACCATTAAGCTTCTTTACATTGCAAGTTCTATACAGCTCTGTGCATCTACATAAGTAGTTAGTCATAGCAAAGCACATGCCTGGATTAAAGTCTCTCTTGGTTGGAATAACTTTGGTGCATTAAGGGTATCTCAGCCTGTGATGTATTGGGTGGAAGGTGCATATGAAGTACCCCTCAGTGGAGCCAAGTTCTTGAGCTTCTGCTTTGCCAAATTGGGGGACTTGAGACTCCCATTAAGAGGGGTCCTGTGTGCCTTACTGGTACGTGGTAGTGTAAGTGGTGCTTGAGTTTGCTTTGTTTATATACATATTTTCTTTTCCCAAAAGGATGTATTATAACGGAAGACATTAGTTTTAAAATTCTGCTTATAACTTTGTAATTATATAAAGATATGCTGTATTACTGAATTTTTCATTCACTAACAGTCAGAATGATGTGCTGGTATATTACTGGAAAGAGAAGAAAAAGAAGGGTAAGAAGGGATGGCAACATATTTGCTGTACAGGACAGAAGGATCTGCAGAGCAAGGCAGGGTGAGCAGGAGAGGAAAACAGTGCAGAGGAACAGGGATGGCTTTGGTTGCAAGGGCATGAACTTGGCAGCTGAATTTAGATGCCCTAAGAGAAGGCCTGTGACAGAAAAGCTCTGAACAGAAAGCAGTGCTGATCTCTAGCCACAAGCAAGAAGTGCCAGCAAAGCTTAAAGGCTGAAACAATCTTGCTAGCATTGATTTCTGTGTTACCTGACAACTCCTTTCTTGGATGGCAAGCTTCTGAAAATGATTTTGTTGGGTGCTTAGCTATTTGCGTGCATGCTCAAGGTGGCAACAGAAGAGCCTTAAGGTAGTGTTAAGGTCAACCTTTTCCTACTCTATTTTTCTCAAAAATGTCAGATCCTGCTGTGTTCTCACACAGGAAGTCATTACATCAAAGAAATCATTTTAAGCAAATCTATCAAATCTATTTATTACATCTACTAAAATCTTAATAGCACTCAGCATCTCTCTGAAACAAGCTTATCTTGACTATAATAAGTTTTTTGTTTGCCTGAGATGGCTTTCGTCTTTTATAATGAGGTTTGAATTAAACTGCATCTCTGAAGAAACCATATCTAAAGGCTCCTGTTTAGCATGGTTCACAAACCTCCAGCTCCGTTGCACTTGGCTGCCTTACTCGCTGTGAGATTCTTCAAGCTGCAAAATCTCTATCACTGCAGTAGTGTCAGCATGAGCTGCCCTTATGTGCTCGCCCCTCATTGACTTGCCTCTGCAGCGCTGGAGAGGTGAGCCTGGCTTGCAAGTTAGAGGCCTCCTTTCCAGGACCTTCCATCTTCTATAGTCACTGTAAAGCTGTGCATTTCAGGTGCAATTGACTCAAAGCAGAAGCTGACCCATAAACTGCATTTTATAAGACACATGGTTACAAGGTGTGTGGCTGCAAATAGCCTTGTTGAGAGCAAAGCCCAGAGCTCTAGACACCTCACTTGCTTTGTTTTGGGTAGGCATTAATTAAACTGAGGTCAGCAGTATGATGCTCTCAGGTAATGAGGTGCTACAACTGTTCTTTCATCCCCTTGCTTAGCTTTTGGCTCCTTTTGAGGGATAATAGTTCATTGGAAGTGGCCATATATTGCTTTTGTAATGTATTTTCAAGGATATTTGCTCTAATAGTGTACAGTGTTGCACATGGATTCCTTTTCTTCATCAAAACCTTTGGTTTGCTTTGTGAAGCAAAAAAGAAAGGAAAAAGACAAACTCAACTTTCTCAAAGAAGTGTTTCACGTTGAAGTTTGTTGCATTCACGGCTGGGTAGTCAGGCCTTTGTGAACATCTGAAATAACCTTCTCTTCCTCTTGTCTTGTCTGACAGATTGTCTGTCTTGAAGGACCCTGTCTGTGTTACCTGCATCTTCAAATGAGGATTTTCTAGGACTGTTTGCTCTCTAGTCAACAATGGGTACACTGAAAATTAGAACTTGATCATTTTTTTTCTTAGCTGCTTTGCTTAGCTGCTTTTTTCACAGCTGCTTTCAGCTGTGGAAAGGCCATGGCTGTTAGATGGCATTAGATAAATGAAAGGTCCTTTGTGAGAAAGTGCAGGATCAGGTGTTGTGTTTAAAGACGAGCTAGAAACTTATCAAAAACGTGTGCCCAGTTCTGGCAGACCATGTAACTGGCCTCTGTAAATGCTGCATAAACAGAATGGAAGCAGGCTAGTTGTGGGAGTGTGAAGCAGCTGTTAAAGATGGAAATGTCCAAAGTAAAATCAGTCATTCATTAAGAGTTTAGTATTTGGAATGAAGGCTTAAGGTTTTAGAAATAAAGTAGTACCTAAGGAAGAAATGTGAAAGGAAAATACTACATTAGGCCTTCTAGAAGCACCCTGCAATGGCAAATGGGCTCTGTGACGTGTAGCTTGGCTCCAAGGGAAGAAGGGTATAGGGATATAGTTCTCATACTTGTTACTGCCACATATTATGGATAAAAATGGGTGCTAAAAGTATCAAGAAAACAAGAGATGGCTTGTGAGGGAATGATTGACGGGTTTGCTCCTCTGAAAAATGAGTCACATACTTAAAGCTAAAAGGAGAGACTACGTCCTGTCTGCAGAGCCTTCCCAAGGGAAGGGTTACGGGTAACTTGTATCACATTGCACTCTGCAAGCTGTCTGTGCCACTTAACATTACTTGAACTGCATAGCTGGAGACTAGGTTCACTTTCAAGTAATGGCAAAGAATTCCTTTTAAATGAAAACAGAGATGTCTGTTGGAAGTTCATGTATTTTAGAGTATTTGATTTCTTCACTGTAAAATATCCTACTCCCTGAGTAGAATTCAACATCTACAATAAATATAATTGGAAGAAGGTGGGCTTGTCTGAATTGTTTAGGAATCAAGCTGGCGTTTAAACTTTGAATGCTTTAAGAACAAAAAAATCTTGCTGAGTTCTCCCTTTTTTCTTAGTTTCCCGCATTCACTGTGCCAGGGCAGGATGGCACCGATCAGTAATTAAGGAATAAAGGAATGCTGGTATCCATCTGCCTGGTGCCTCCTCTGTTCTGGTGCTGCGCTGTCTGATGGCTGTGCTGGCTGGGAGCATGCTAACAGCCGGGCTTCCCAGCCGGGCTCCAATCCTGATATTTTGTCCTGTTTATCCCTTGCAGACTTGGGAGGCTGCTGAAGTGGTAATTCTGGAGCGGTGCTGTGTTGTGGAGTTCAGGAGGAAAGCAGATGTTTCACTAGTCCTCAGTAAGTAAGGCACAACTTGCCATGTTCAGCATGTGTTTTCTATTCCTGTTGAACAGAAGCAGCAAAATGCCCCACTTGGAAAGTTTGTTAAACAATTTATTAAACACTTGGATTGAACTGTTGCATGTAAAAATGCCTTCATCTAAATCCCATTCATCTTTGCGTTGACAGCAGAAAAGCAAGCACCAAAGGTGATATTTTTGTTGTTGTGTTTTAGCCTCCTATCAGCTTTCCATTCACAGATGGTTAACGTTAGAAGAAATATTGATTTTTATCATAACAATTGGAACCGTTATTTTAGTGGAAAGACTTATTTGCAGAGAATGCCAAAACCTATTCTGATCTGCAGGAACAGCTCAACTAGCTGTTTTATTAGAAATTATTCATGACTTTGATACCGTGACCAAGTTTTGTAGTCATAGGATCAACTTGCAATTTTTAGCCCTTATCACTTGATCTTTCTTTAAAATCAGCTTGCCTAACACTTTGAAGCTTTTTCCAGTGTACCAACAGTATGCCAACAGTGTTAATCGTTTCAGAGCATGCACTAAGACACCTATCTGATGATGGAGGGAGATGCATTCTTAAATATTCGGAGTATCTTGGTTTTCTTGGTTTGAAATATATATATATTATATATATATGAAGAAGCACACAGGAAATATGTATTTTGGTCTTGATTCTTTGAAGACATCTAAGTTTGGTCATGCCTGAACTGCATACTGTAGCTGGGAGCTCTTTTGAGTTTGTTCCTGGGAGTTAGTAATGCGAACTGTGAGGGGAGAACCCACATGTGCTCTTTGGAGGTTGATGGTCAGTTATTAGCAGTTCTTATCTTCTCTCTAAGTAATTCCTATTCCTTTTCAAGAAGAATATCAATTATATTGATGTATTTTTTTTACATGAATTTATTTATACTAATGTACTTTACACTAATGTACCTTATACAATACATCTTAAATTATTTATGTTGACTTTTTACCATCACCTGCTGAAGTAATTCTCAGTGTTTGGTTGCATTTGAGAAGGCAGTTACTGGGGAGTTATTTGCTGTGGGTTTTATCTCTTCCTGAGTTTTATGCTGTTCAAGTCTTGCATTTTCAGAGTGGGGTTGAGGCATTGCATCAAAAACTTCTTATTTGACTTTTGATTTGACATTATGACTTCACCTAGTGATAAAATAGCTAGTAATTACTGTTGACTCTTGAATTGTTTCTAATTCATTAATTGTGATTATTGGCTTTGAGGTGGTGGTGTTACAATACAGTTGCACCAGTTGTCTCCTCCTGGTCCTCTTGTATAATGCTTGGAAGCTTGCTGCTGTTCCAGGCCTTCAGCTGTAAGAGCTGGCAGGAGTCTTTGTTAGATTTGCAGCCTGCAGACAGGGGAGCATTTGTGGCAGGGAGATTGGCAGATTTCAAGTCTAAAAGCTGGCATAGTAGATGACAATTAGTACTGAGTAAGCACTAAAAGGCTGCTTGTGGAGGAAAAGACTGGATATTTCTGGGAGAAAAAAAAAGACATGCATGGTTAGAAATAGGAACTGTTACTGAAGAGACAAATATCCCAAAGAGCATTTGCACATCCGTAGCATAGCTGGAAATAACAGTGGTCTTCTGAGGAACAGTTAAAAACAAATCATAGACAAAAGGAGCAAACAGTGGAGAACTGGAGATACGTGGACCTGACAAGATGATGGAGAATACCTGGAGGGTGACCAAAGGAGTGCAGCAGAAGATAGTGCAAGAGACAGACAAGAAGATGAGAAATGGATCTCAAACTTGGCAAGCTTCCTTTTCAGGAGAGCAAGGACAAGAGGTTGGCAGGAGATTTGTTGGGCAGGAGAGGAGAAAGAAAGCCAGACTGCTGTGAAGGATAAGAACAAAACTTGAAGAGGAGTGAAAGTAATGCACTGTGCAGGCTGAGGATAAAATACCAAAAGCAGTCAAGTAATACTTCATGTACTGTAGGAAAGAGCCAAGTTGAGAGGACAAAAGGCAAAAAAAGTAAACTGAAAATTGAGGAGAGATCTCTGACCAGAGACTTGCATCATGGAAAAAAATGGCTGTCTTGTACTTGGAATGTATCCAGAATTGCTGTTGGGAGTCAAAAAAGCCCCAAAATGTTTGTCACATGCTTTAAAGGATGGAGGCAGGACAGGGCTTTCTGATCCACTGGTTTTCTAATTATCTATTATGCAGCATCTAATTATATTGTGACTCATGATATTGTAGAGGCTAAAATCATAAGCAGAGTGCAAAAGAAGTCATGCAGTCAGAGACCAGCTCTGTAGGTGGCTGTCAACCACGGCAGTCCAACACAAGGTTTGGGAGCTGTCCATTTGAGGAAAGTGAAAAGATATAGTAGGAGAAATAATGTTCTGTACATGCCTGGTTACTTGTATAATGTTGCAGTTAATATCACAGCTCAGATGCTGAGATGGATCTGAATGAATATGACAGTTCTTATGGATAGGATTCATTTTCCAAATCAAGAAATGTGAGAAGAGTGTTTTGATGGGTTTGTCTGTAAAGATGTTGTACCTGGAAACTGCCACAGCATATTGAGGTGTCTGAGAAGTGTGACATCCTCTGCTGCCTTTTGCTCCTGAAGAACCAGTGTTGACAGCAGCTGAACTTGCAGCTTGTAGCACAGGGACAGGCACCCCAGCTCAAGCAAGCACAGAGGCCTCATAGGTTCTTAGAGACACTTAGGGAATTGTGTCTCAATCTTGGAAGCCCTCTCAGAGGTGATTACTTCATTGTTGTTTTTTTCCCCTCAGGTGTTTCTGTGTGTGTGTGTTGTGCCCCTATCAGATGTGTCAATTTTTGAACAGAAGATGTAATGCCATGTGAAGAACATTTTGTGAAGGCTTAGGCAACCAGGAACTGAAATGGGTGCTAATGTTATTTCTTTCGCTATTACCATTCTCTGGCGCAAGGTAACTAGAGCTTGGCTCTTTGGGTCTTTGAAACTCCCAAGAGCAGCCTGAAGTTGACCTCTGTGTTGTGCCAAGTCTGATACAGATGTCACAAGGATGAAAGTGGAGAACCAACTCCCATCGGTCTCCTCAGCTCCATGTGACACTGCATGTGCAGCCCAGATTGGGAACGGACCCAGGGCTTGGGCAATGAAATCCTATCAGATCTGAGAGTCTGCATTCAGGGACAGTTCTCTTCAGCTGTAAATCTCTGCAGGTTTCAGGTTTTGAGCTTGGAGATGAGAAAATGTGATGACTGTATTACTGTGTGTGATCTGTTAGTGAGAATTAGGGAAGCAAGAGTTCAGGTACGTGCAGGTAGGGCTGGTGACTTTTGGGGAGAAGAGAAGGAACAGTGGAAGATGCTCAAGGTGTAAGGGCCTAGGCAGGTTAACCAGGTAGACCGTGTTATAGGGCAAGAGGCCTGCCCTTAGGAACACTCCTGAGAAAGTAAGTGGTTCCTTTTGTAAAAGTGTGCAAATTTGCTGTATTTTTTTTATTGTTGAGCTCTTGTGGATTTTAGGTATTTGTGTGGCCTCCCTGTCTTAAGGCTTAGGTGTGGCCTTTAATGAAAAGGGAGAAGGTACCTGTATGTGTGAAAGGCTGCTGGTATTAAAGTGTTACGAGGCTGCAGTAATGAACCTGGAGAAACCAAGTTATGTTGCATGCGCTATTCATTTCAGATACCTCCAACTCTCAGTTCCTGTAGGGACTTGCTTAAATTGCCTTTATAATCTCCATTAAAGTTAGTTCTAGTATTGGAAAGTGTGAAGATAAAATTTTAGTTAAATTCTATGTCTTTCATTGGAAACTGAACTTTCAAAGGAAGATTAGCACAGCATCATCAGTAACCATGGGATGATTTCATCACTACTAATTTGAACATGAAATGCATCAGTGTATAGAATTCAGTCAGCTTTGTGAATTAAAAGCCTCTGATGTCTGTATTAGAAATACCCTGCGGATATAATTTACGTATCAAAGCCTTCATTCCGCTTTTGTTACAGCATATGGTGGTTAGCTGTGATGGTGCTTTACGTTTTGAGTGACAGGGCTTCATTGATATTCCCAGGCATTTTCCACTGCTGAGGTAGCAGCTCGGAGTTACTGTTTGCTAGTAAATGTGAAAACGGAGAGGGAACCTTTAGCTACTGTCAACTCACCCCACATATTGATGTGGGAGGAAAAACGATTTGCCAGGAAGAAGTGCTTATGTCAAATGACATTGACCATATGCTTAGTGTGTGTGTTTGATTTAAATCTTGTCAAAGATTTTCCGTCTCTTACTGTGTACAGCATGATTTTATTCTTATAGCTCTTATTAATGAAAGCAAAGCAAGTGCTTGACACAGCCTGTCAGCCTTCCTATCACTTAGACATGGCCAGTAAAAATAAAGCAGTAAAGCCTTGTTAGGGAAAGGTTAAAATTAATGCCACAGGGGAAGATCTGAAACAAAATCATGTTGCGTCTCCTGCAGCCTGCCTAGAGCCAAGAGTCTAAGATAGTCTTAAACTTTTAATCAGGTGCATTTTTGAAAATAACACAATTCTTGTTAAAATTCTTAGTGTTTTTCTCTTGGTTATTAATGTTATTAGGTGTAGAGAAGAAACAGCTCGTACAGTTAAATTGGGTTAGAAAAATAACTGCTATTGCGTGAGCCTTGGAAAAAGTGCAGTTCTGGAGGGTGGTAGGACTAACAGCACCAGACACTTGTGTGCCCCAGAGAGCTTTGGTTAGAGGGGAGGCGGCTGCGCGGCGCCTTCCCGGTGTCTCCATGGGTGCTGTTGCTGTGTCTGACAGCGGCTGTCTCTGAGCCCGGGTGCTGCGAGCTCCTGATGGGAGCAGAAGTCCTACGGGACTGTGCGTTTGTACAGTAGCTTCTGTGGAAGCTTGCAGGTCAAACAGGAAGCTCGAGGTCAAACTTGAGGTAAAAAGTTGTTGAGCAAAATCCTGATGGGTCTGCTGAATCCTAGTCCCATAGAAGGGGCAAGGCATTAGCAGCAGCAGGCATGGCCACTCTCCAGGGCCTGCTTCATGACCCTCCCAGTTTGGAGATGTGGAAAAGCAGCAAGGTGGGCAAGCAGCGCCAAGAGGAAGGTGCAGGGCAGCTGGTGGCGTGGGGAGACCTCTCTGCTCCTGCGAGCTTTGTAGGCAGAGCTGAGGCAGGGTGGCTGAATGGGGCATGCTGAGGGAGCTGGGTGGTTGAGCTGCAAAACTGCCCCTGAAGAGAGATGTGGAGCAGAGCTGCTGAGTGGATGCACGTCCCTGGAGTCCAGAGCCCTATGCCCACCTGCCACAGAGGAAAGGTGGAAGGTATTCTCGGACGCCTTGCTCGTGGTGTTTTGCTGCTGGCTT
>JAVCKT010035154.1:0-23744 GCA_032273925.1 Rhynchotus rufescens
GAACAGTCTTCAAAAAAATGTCCAGGGAAAAACACAGTAGCACCATGCAGAAGCTCTCCAGGCTCTCTGGCTGTAGGACACAACCACCATCCAGGCTAGCAAAAGCCCAGCAATGTCTTCATCCTCATAAGGCCACAAAGTGCTCTCATCTCTCCAGTACGGTCAAGTTTCAGGACTTGCCAAGAAGATGCCCTTGCTGATTCTACTACTGACTTCATTGATTCTGGGGAGCATTTTGACTGGCTACAGAGAAATTAAAAGCTGAGAATGCTAAACTAAAGTCACAAGCTCTGTAAATGATGGACACCATAAGAAAAGGAAGGGAGAGGAAACAACTGCCTCAGCTAAACAGCAAGTTAATGGCCATTGAAACCAGTGATCTGGCCAGGTCACTGGGATATTTCACGGCTCAAGTGCAGACCCAGTGGTGGAACTGTCCCCCATTTCTGTGAGGCCAGGCAGGATTTCACCTCATCATGATGCTTTCTTATCTGGTAATCATCACTCTTTTACTTTTGGAAATAAATGAGACATGCTGAGAAAAGTAGCATAACGAAGTGATGACTGTGTATCTTTTCCAGCATCAGCATTTTATTACAGGGGTTTGTTTGCCAGCTTATTTTTACAGGAGCTCAAGAGGCTGACTGCATATTTGAGAGACTGTGCTCTGCTCCAGCTTGTGATGACAAAATGCCAAAGTTAAACATGCAATGCCAAACATTCCAGAAACCTCCAACACAAAAGCCATTTTAAATGATGTCTTTCTTTTCCTGCTCTGAAAAGCACACAAAGTAGCAAAAATGTTCTAGTCTTTTGTTAAATGCAGTAACACACTGATGTTATATGGTTACCAGTTCAACATGGGGAAACAAACTAAACCCAGTCTTCAATTCCATGTTTTGCAAAGTTATCAAGACGTGGAGTGAGTATTATGCATCTTGCCTTTTAAGCAAGTAAGTGTGTACTATGCATAGAGACGTGCCACAGATCAAAGCCCTAGTTCATATGATTTGTTTGCTACACTGCACACTGGCTTGTTTGTAGAACGTTTAGAAGTGCTTCCCTCAAAAAAAATGCTCAAAATAACTAGCAAACAACTCTGCATATGTATAATACATATGTCCAATAGGAATTCAGAACTATCAGGAAAATTTCTTTTTGAATGAGGATAAAATAAAATTAATACGCTCTAGTATAATGTATTTGTACTGCAGGTTCTCACAGCCCCTACAAAGGGTCAGGTTTGTACATCAGGTTTGCAGGGTCCAAAGACGGCAGGAAACTCCCCTTGAAAGCCACAGTAATCAAAAGACATGGTCAAAGAGAATAGGCGATTTTTTGACAATCTGACAAAATTTAACAATTTGAAAGACGGTATGTAAGCAGCTCTGAGGAGACTGTAATTAAAATAGGAAGTGTGTGAGAGTTGGAGAATGCTAACGTGGCCTGGGGACTTGCAGCACACATCTCGCATGTCTGCCAATGCCCATGTCCTACAACACCATATGATACACAGCAGAACGATGCAACTGCTTCTGAATCTCAAATGCAGTGGAGCAAAGCACACCAAACGTTATTTGAGAAGGAAATTATAGAAATGACCCCATGGCCCTGTGTCCTGCAACATCATCGTGAGCTAAAAAACGCATCTTAAGACGTGTTTAGACCAGATGTCTTTCTAATGACTATTATATTTAAAAGTCAGACACTTATAGGAAGATTTAACAAGCTGCCTCATTACCCCAAGCAAATGCATTAACGTTTTTTTAAGTTATTATAAAACTACCAAGTCAGAATTCATATTGTGTGTTTGGGTGCAGCTGCTCTTGCTTAGTTTTTATTTCTTTCATCCCAACCAACCAGAAACCTTCATCTCAGCTTTTACCCAGACAGAGCTAAAGCTGTTTCTCTTCAAAATGTCTAGTTTATCCCTTTTATTATTTTAAAGAAGCTACATCTTTCAGGGTCCTAAATTGAGAATTAACAAAAGCCACTGTAGTTTTACTGCCTGACAACCTCACACATACACTTTCAAAGAATACCCACAATCATAGGGCAAGTTTTGATACTATCCACACATATACAAAATAATATACGAAAAGATAAAATATAAGCATACATATGAAAACATTTGAGCTCCCGATAAACTGTGCGCCGATGACCTATAAAGAGTAATTTCTTAAGACAAGTATGGAACAGACAGAGACCATTGCAATCACTTTTACTTTTTTCACCCTTGTTTTATGGGATGGTCTGACATGTTCAATTATTATATTTGAGTATGAAACTCGAAGCATATATGAGCTGCAAAGGAATCCACTATAGAGAGCGCATTACTGTATTATGATTTAGTAATTATTAAAGAGGAATATATGATTATTAATCACTCAACAGAAAATATATACCTAAACAATGAGCTATTGTAAGTAATACATATTTTTTCATCAAAAAGATTGAAAATATTTTACAATAGGTTCTTTTCCATCGTCTTAGAGCTTTTTTCCCTCTGCCCATCTCCAACAAGAATAGATTATGATTATCATATCCAGGATTTGTTATTCAAGTTCTAATTCGTTGATGATAACATACAAAATCCTTCCTAAATTATGGCCAAGAAAAACAGCCTTGCCCACATAACAGTGCAAGACATTACTTGACATGCCTGGAAGACTCCCAAGCTTCTGTTCCTGCAGTTCTTTCAGCTCCTTTATGGCTGCATAAGCCATAAAGCCAACTAGGCAGTACCTGGTCAACTTTTGCTCGTATAGTATTATTTACATACTTCTTTTTACTGATTTTTAAAGGCCCTTGTTCAAGCACTTACTAAAAATAGTCTTCCAATTAATCTTAGAATCCAAATATATTATTTTGTTAAGCTTAATAGTGACAAAACCTTCTTATGAATTTGTCCTTCTTTGAAAACAAATTCAAACAGCCCATCTTAGGGACTCAGAAGTTTTCTATAGTTACTTAGGTTCCTCATGATTGTTGTAAGGGCCTCTGGGCATACTGAGAAGCTTAACTCAAGCCAAGGTACGCAAGGGCATTATACATGGAGACATAAATGTACACATGGATTACTTATACGGCTTATGACACCTTATCCATGTTGTTAACTAAGGTTTAATTAAAACTCATCAGCGCTTTGCAACAGAGAAAAGCCTTCTGACAGATGGCTCTACAGTTGCATTAGTGTCTCCGGAGCACAGTACTACCACAAAGATCTTACACATCTGGCTGATCTCAGTGAAAACTCACTGACTGATGCACTAAGCGTGATTACAAGGTTTTGCATAAGAAAAAAAAGACTAATGCAGAAGCCTACACTGAACAGTGATTTACATATTCCCCCTGCAGTTGCTATTGGAAAGAAAAGTGGATATAAAGTACATGGACTATTTACAGTTAGTTGTATGTTAACACCAATATGTAATGTTAACATCAGCATCTGTCAATGGTTAGTTTACTCCAAATACACCATGAAGGCCACACAGGACATGAACAGGAATACAATCCTTCAATGCAACCTTGGCTAAGGTATAGTGTGCTCAATACTGTGCTTCACTTGCAGGTTTACCAACTACGTCAGAGCAGTTGAGGTTCGGTCATTGGACAGAGTTCTGTGTCACAGGTACAGCTTCTTCATGGTCACAATGACCCAAGTGCAACATTTCTTATGCTCTAAGATGAATTACAAATCAAATGTCGTTACTAGAGAGAACAAAGGCAGAACTGGCTGCCAGCACCAGCAGCTGAACCTGCCAAGGAATTCAGGATGGAATTAGACACTCAGCAACAGCAACTGGCATCACAGGGCGCCGAGCCCAGGAAGAGAACTGGTGGGCCAGTCTGACTGTGTCATCTCCTTTCTTTTGAAAATAATGGTTTATTCTTCCCAGACACTTGACAAGAATAAACTTGAATAGTTTTGCTTCCAAGGCAAGGAAGTTACATGACTCGTCTCTAACTATATGTCCCCTTGATAAGAATCACGCGTTGATAACTCACCTCATTATTACCAGGGCTTTGTCATTTCAAGACTTCTCATTTCCTTAGAATATAAAGGGAGATGAAATATAAGAACTCCAATTGTGCTGCCCAGCAGCGTTTAATGTTCACCACAGAAGGAAGAACTAATCCCTCTTCTGCTGTGGCCCGCACACCACAGCAGTCATCAGCTAAAAGGCCTCTGGCCACTCTTCTTGTGCAAAAGAAATGATTCCCCTAATATCTTCAAGGCAGAAACAGTTGATCTGGAGAAGAGTACCCATTTGTTCCTGCTTTTTTTTTTCCTTTTGTGTCTACTGTAAAATGGATATTAAACAAAGACCAGAAAGAACACTTTTGTGGCAGAACACTCATCCCTAAAGGAGGCACCGTTTAATGACTCTCTCTCATTGCTACTTGCTACGCTGGGAATGACTGTTCTGTAGCTGTAGGTAAAATATAGGTTTGTAGGGGTCGTGTGGTGGAAGCAAACTAGGAAACTAGGTTAAAAACTAATTTTACCTACCAAACAAAAAAGGTTCCCTTATAAGAAAGAAAAGAAAAACCAAGCAGTAACCAATTTTTCCTTTTTAGCAGTAACCTACTACTATAAACTAATTTCTGATTACTCCCAGTGCACCCATTTTTTCTATCACGCCTAAAACCATGAGCTTCGTTTACCAGGTTAAAGAAAAATTAAGATTTTTCTCTGCATTCTTTCCATCTCCTGGTCATGTACGTGTGCTGTTGCCAGTGTACTGGTCTCGTTACTGTGATATATAAGAGTAAACATATTCATGCATTGATCTAGCAGGGAAGAGGTGGCCACAGATCAATCCTCAGTGTATTTGCAGACCATGAAACCTCTCTTTGAAATCCTCCAAGGAACATTTTAGTTCTCACATCTACTGAAAATGAAGATATTTGTTATTCAGAAGTCAGCTCAATATCCCCCTGGCTCTCCTTAAACTTTGCAGAAACACTCACACAATTAATTTCTAAATACAAGAAATCTGCCTTATATCAACAGTAATACCGGTGTCCTTGAAGATAAACAGTTATAGGCATCTAAAGAATGAGATCTTTTTGAAAAAATAAGGAGAAGGTGTGGAGTGAAGGGAAGGGTGCACTATAAAGGAGCTGACAAACCCTTCAAAGCAATAAAGGGAGTACTTGGCACATTGATGGCCAATCTTGTGCCCCTTGCACATCCACAAATACTTTCAAAGCCACTGGAAATTTGGGTGGAATTCAAGAAAGTATAAACAAAACATATACCTTACCTTTGTTCTCAGCTCCTAAGCCCCAGCCTTAAGCTAAATCAATACGTGACACATCATCCAATGTCAATAATTGACCATTACCTATATTAAAAGTATGTATTTAGGCTACTTTATGCAGGTTTTCATATTGTTTCATATCTTCAAGAATATTAAATGAATTACCATGTAAAATATGTAACAATAGAATAGAAATGGATTTTCTTCAACAAATGCTCTCTAAATTTTCACTGTATACTAATAATTATTACTTAATTCCTTCTTCCCTTCCCTTGTTCCCATAGGCTACCGCAAATGAAACTCGAGGTATGTGAGAACAACATACCTTTTTTCCAAAGCACAGACGAAGTTGAAAATTGATTTTTATTGGCTTGCTACCACTAGACACCTCTTAAATAATATAAGTAGTGACTTAGACAAAGCTCAACATGTTCCTATTATTCCATGGAAGGAGTTGAAGTCACATGGAACAAAATGCTGCGGGGCAAGGAGGGGAGTTCTGCAAGGCACAGGACAAGGACATTAATTTTGCCTTAGGTTCAGATCTCTTCTCACCTCAGCCCTCTTCATTTACGCGACACGATAGTATCAACCCATCAGTATTCATGCAATATCTCCACCACTGGGAAAGGAAAAGCCACTGCTGTGGTTGATGTGGAGCTACATGTGCACCTAGGGCTGGCTCATCACCTGGCCTCAGCTGTGCCTAAATGTGCTTCTGGAGTTAGGCTGGAGCTCAGGAGGTAGGACACTACTGCCAGGTTGTCTCTTTTGCCCACCTTCTTTTAGGATAGCTGGCTGCTCTGCTTCCAAACTTCACTGGCATCAGCCAAGAGATTCAAATCTTCTTGAGAAGGATTGGCAGACGACAAGGCAGAGCAATCATTTGGGTTGTTCTCTTTAGGAAAATGGTCTGAGAAGACAAACAGGCCAGTGTACCTGAGGGGGTCTGTGCACTTCAGGCCACTCAACAAGAAACACAGAAGTGCTTTGGGAAAGGAGATGAAAGAGGAGGCACATACTGACAGAGAAAGTCAACTGTATATATTTTGGTATTGTCCCAGGAGCTTATCACATCATCAGTGGCACTGGGGGAAACAGGAAATCCCAAACCAGTTACTTTGCCAGTAAATTAAGACCCTAAGCTCATTACTGAAAAAAATCCTCGATCTGTTGAAGCCAAGAGGTGCTATGACATTAATGTCAACGCAGTTACAATTTCACCTTCAAGCTTACAGCAGTTGCACTAGGCCCCAGTATGTGATTTATTATTACAGCCTGGATTAAAGCTTTTTATTGGCTGTATTGGCTTTCATTTAATTTTTAAAGTCTGATTTAAAAATAGCAAATAAATTGTGACTCTGTATTAAGTTTCCATGAATCTGAATTCATGATGTAGTGTGTTGGCACAGGATAGTGGACTTAATCCTGTCTCTAATTAGGTGTGCAGCACTCTCATTTACTTAAATGGGATCTGCTTACGTGTCTCTGGAAGGACAAGTGAAACAAATGGTTGTATTTGTATTTGAATAAATATTTTTACTATTAGTGAAAGAAAGATTCACCAGTTATTCCATGGAAAGAGCAAAGATGAAGGATTATATCCTCAGCTAATTTATGTCTGGAGGTAACGTTTGTGGTTCTGCTGATCTAACAGCTCAGCACACCTGGAAAGGAGCAAACTCTTCCTGCATTCTCCTGCCCCTATCCCATCCTACATTCCCCCACCTTTTTCCATATGCAAAAGATGAAACAAATCAGCTTCTCCTTACTCCCTATCTCCAAGGTTATTTTTTTTTCCTATTTTAGTGAGTCTTTAACCACTGTGTGGGAAAACAGAGAAAGAAGTATAGTGGGTTGTTAGATCAGCTTAGCCATAATGTATGATTTTACCCTAAGTCAGCCTTTGTGCAATAAAAATTAATGGAAGCAGCTGATTCTTACTTATTGGATAAATGACTTGCCCAAGGTCACAAAAAGGAGAAACCTGCAGAGCCTGGTACCAGGGTCTCCCAGCTGCCACTTCCATGCCTCAGCGATGCCTGCACCCCTCTCCATCCAGTCACATTCTCACAGCGAGTTGCCTTTAAGGAAGTAAAATCTGGACAGCTCTTATTTTCTTACCCAGATACCATCACCACTGATATTGGCAGTGTTCCTTACACCAAATACAGGCAGAGAAACATTATACCTCTTGGTGCTTCCAGCTGCCACCTTGAGCTTGCTCCGATGCCACCATCGCGCCACAGGCCCCTGCCTGGGCAAGGGACAGGGATGGTGACGGGGGGGGGCACTGGCAGTGCACCCCAGGGACACCTTGCCCAATGGCTCCTTCGGGCAAAGCCCCTCTCACCTCACTCCTCATACACGTCTAGCAGCCACAACACGGCTTGAACCCATGTCAGCCCTACCCGGCTGCAAGGGCAACAGATGCTTACGATAAAATAGAAAAGAATCAAATACCTCATGCTTCGCGGTACAAGTTAATGGCTGAGAAAAGAATATAATGATACGGCACATGCATATACAGCCACTGGAAAATTCACCCCAAACCACCTGCAAAACTACGTTTTGTTAGGGATTTTTTCCTATCAGCTTTATCTTTGCAGATTTATAGGCTGAAGTGTTTCCAACAACAAATACTATTGCTCACTGCAAATACTATGTCTAGGCTCTATGCCATATCTGGCCTATAATTATGTTTGCACAGAGTTTTGACAGTTGAATTAAAAGATTCTGTAAATTACCTATTTCATTTTTAAAATCAAGACATATCAAAGGAGTGAGAAATACCCACAGGAGCGTGCAAACATCTGCCCTTTCCACTGCATGCCCCCAAGAGCTGCAGTGCAGGGGGCTGGGGGTGTTGGGATGTCTCTGAGCTCCTCCAGGTTCCCCTGTGCTGGGCACTCACCCTGGGGTGATGGCCCCACACTGATGCCACCAACCTTAGTCTGTCACCCCTTGGCCATGCCATGAAGTCATGGGAAAGTCTTGGTTCTGAGGTAGGAGGTTGCACAAGGCCACCTCTATTACAGCTTTGGCATCCTCCAGCCATATACTTGGAATAATCCATGCATGTATTTGCCAAGGAGGATGGCAGCAGGACAACACAGATATAACTGGCCTGAAAGGAAACAGGCCAACGACTTTGTTGGATTAACAGGACCATTTCTTGCACACAATCTGGCATATGAGGTGACTGATTCTTCAAAACAATCTCTTTGCTCACTGAAAGATGCCTTGTTGCAGAATCACAGACCAGTCACTGTGACAGTGAGAGTCTCCTACCTAAATTCATTTGCAGTCCATACATATCTGCTGTTTTTATGCCAACATTTTAAGTAGGTCCTTTGTGCCTCTATTTCTTATCCACCTCATATATTTAAATACAAAAAATATATGGCTCCTATATCAAAATTCCCTGGGAAGAGATACCATTTTCTTTCAAAATGTGCTTCTGTCCCTCTCAGCCAGTCAGTTCCCAAGTCGGTCTTCATGAAGTCTCCCTTTGAGGCCATCCCCCTCAATAAAACAGACAGCTAAGTTTGAAAGTGCTGCCTATCACCTATCCGAGGAATAATTCACTGGCCAGAGACAGGCAGAAACGTTGACATCAGCAAGGGCCAGAGCCCTGACGAAAAGCAGTGCCGCTCATCTTCCTGCCTGCGAAGCAGATAGGATCGTGCTGACAACTGCCTGGATATTTCCTGAGTTTCTTGGGTATTTCTTGGCTCACAGATACTCAGTAGAGGTGAAGCTCTTCCATGAACTGCCACTATAAAAACAAGACAATCTTTTTTTTTCCCTTCTGTTTTTTTGTTCCTTCTTCTCCCTTCCGGGCAAAGGGCAAATATCCTTCCCAAGAGAGCAAATATCCTTCAGGATACATTTTCCCTAGACTTCAAGTCTATTGCTGCCATGAAATACTCCATTACTTGTTTGGTGGAGCTTGACAAAGCTCAGGGTGATGGTCCACGTCATCATGGAAATGTTTCTCTTCAGGGGCTGCTGTGATTTCAATAGATCAGTGCCCTCTGAAATCTTCAAAGAAGAACTTATGAGGATGATACAAAGCCTACAGTAGTCTTCCCATGCAACTAACAAGCTTTGGACCAACATTATATTAAATTTCAGTATGAAAGGCAAAGGCTTTTTCTGCTTCAAACAGTTTCAGCATTTGATTAAAAGCTGATTAAATATTAACATAAAAGATGTTGACATTTAAAAAAATGCCATTGTAATTGTGTCAATTTACATTCCAAATGAACACAATTATCTACTCGAGCAAATGGTAGCACAAAACTGTTAGCTGCCAGTACTAACCAGCAGTTCTAATCTGACCTATTAATCAATTACCCAGATAAAGGTAAAATAGTCTCGAGTTTCAATTATACATGAAGAAAGTTTCACTTCAAAAATCAATTTACATGCAAGTCAAAGTTGCACTGCAGGCATGAAAGAGTATAATATTTTGGATAATTGGCTTTAGGAAAAAATATAAATTACAAAAATATCTCCAAAAGAAAGTGTCTTTAATTGCATATAAAGTAGTTTATGATTATTTCCTGTAATTAAAGCCATGATTTGCTGGGAGTAAGCCTTTTTACAGATGAATAAGGTATTTTTTATCCACGCAATCCCCACTAAACCAGAAAAGCTGAATATTCGCTATATTAAAATGCACGGTCATAGATTTGGGTTGTCATGTATTATTTAAATCCAACCCCAAAGTAATTACAAGTTTTTAAGGTCTGAAAGTGATGTAACAAGGCTGACTGGCTGGCTCCTCAAAAACTGGGGCATCGGCAGACGAGGAGGGGACTCTTGGCACCCTGCAGATGAAGATACCATGGACCAAGCTCCACTCCCAGCTCAAGTCTGGCCAGTGAGCCCAGGGCTGGGAGCCCATGTGCCTTCGTTCACCCCTGCTTCCCTCCCTTGTTTCTGCGTTCCTCTATATTTCTTCATTTCTAAAGTGTGATTTAAATTAGCATCTTAAATTTGGCTAAACAAGATACTGGGGAGAGTTGAACTAAATGGCTGAGAGGAGATGGGTGAGATGCATTCTTAGCTAGTGCAGAGCAGCTAAAGACACAGTAGGCAAGTCCAGACACAGCTACACATGGATCTCGGTGGCTCATACACTCGAGGACTTGCCTAGCTTGGAGATTGGGAAAAAAAACATCCTTCTACTCGCTTCCATCATCCTTCCTACTGATAAGTGATGATTTTATGTCGTTTACACAGAACTACCTCTTAGAATTAAGATCTTAAAATTAATTTTGCACTTTAATTTCTAAAGAACACATTGAGTAACAACTTTCTGCTTTTCTCCTCTATCGTTTCTCTGACAATATTCTAATATTCTTGTTCATTTGCCTTAAGTATGTTATAACATACTTACTTAAGGTACTTAAGGTATGTTACAACATACTTAAGGCACTTCCATGATCTATTAGAAAATCAGAGTCCTACAAGAGCAAGAAGCTCCCTTGCTTGATTTGCTGCTCATCACCCCATTCCATTGCCCTGAGGAGATAGGTCAGTAATCCCAGTCATGGATGCAAAAGAGGAGTAGGGAGCTCCCAGTTACCCAAAATTGTTGTAAGATGACTGAATTTCACTCACCAATATTGTTCTTCCATACAAATACTTACAAAGAGAGAATTGACACAAAATCTCCTCTTTAAATGCCTAATATTTTCCCAGATTAAGCAAGAAAGGGGTGCTAGAGCAGTTAACCTTTAAGCTTGCTACATTAGCTCTCTATCACCCTGGAACTCTCCAGTGCCCAAAAGAAACAGAGAATTCCCTTTGGAGAACATTTTTAAACCAGGAACAGAAAGAACCCAAGGCAAATCCTAGCCTCAGTTCTTCAGTAGGAGCACTCCTAGCCAAGAAAAGGGCACACACAACCTAATGTCCCCAACTGTACCTCGGAGCCAGAAAGCAGCCACCCAGCCTACCACAACACAGTCAGGCCAGATATTTCTCCATATCAGCAGCATGTGTGCCAGGAGTAGATGTGCAGACAGCTGGGGAGACTGGCCAAACGCAGCCCTGTCACGCAGGCCACTTCCAACAGACATGAGTTTCCTGAAGAAAGGGAAATGTGAAGCTCCCCATCACGGGACCGAGGATCAGAGCTCACTGTCCCAGCCTTCGCTTCCCTTCCAGCTGCATGAACCCTGCTTGGGTTTCTGCTGCACAAAATCCTCACTTCGGTGTCTGCAACCCCCTCCAAAGAAGGTGCTCCCAGAAAGGCTGCCAGCTTCTGGTGGAGACAGCAAAGGAGGGAGCTGGGGATCCGTGCTGAGGGTGGAGGTAGTGGCCTGGGGGCTGCTTGAGGACCTAACCAATGACCTATACAGTGCAGGCAATCTGTGCCTTTTTCTATGTCTAGAATATGATTAAATTTAAAATGTTTTAAGGTTCATGCTTTTCCTGAAAAGATCCCTTTTATATTTTCTGTGTACAACAGTTATACCTCACCAGGAACGCATTTATGGTATTTCCTACTGCACAGAGGAGGAATTTCCCTTTGGGCAATGAAGAAACCCCATTCTAAGCTGCATCCTCTGCCTATTTTCATTATGATTTTCTCGTAACTTCTGAAGAAACAATAAGCAAGAACTTTTGTAACTCTCTTCACATACAATTTTAATGTATTTTTTACTATACTTCTTTCTTGTGCTTTTTTTCCCCGGCTCTTGCTCCCCAGAAACCAGCTTCGCCAGCACCATTATGAGGCTGAAGAATCTGTTTGGGCCTTACTCTGCGCCTAGAGTAAGGCCCAGGTTACTGGGCCTTATCAGTTTGGACACTGAAGAGTCAGGGACCAAACAAGGCTGCCTCGTTCTGACTTCTGCTCCCTCCTTACTTCCAGTAGGAAGCTATTCAGGATGACTGAATCCCACAGAGCTGCTCCCAGGCAACTTAGTTCTCAGGATTGGAGGAAAACAGTTTTAAGCCTGTGTATCTTTCCACTCCTACTCTCTCGCCTATCTTTCTGTCTAAACCACTTCCTACTTCATGCCACTTCATTTGCTAAACTTTAACCAGCCTAATTCAACCTTCGATTATGAGCGGTATGGTTTATATAGCAAGATAAGTGTATGTAGGTCATGGCCAGCTGGCCAGGCCACAGGCTCGGGCCTGCGGCCACGGCTGGGAGAGGAAGCAGCGGCTTCTCGAGGCGCCAGGTTCCTCTCCCAGCAAGGAGGGGAACACGCTTCTTTCACTGGGTTTTTCTACCAACGGGAAAAGTCCCTGCCTTGTTGGAGACATGTGAGCAGTAGTTCTTCTTTCTGATAATCCAGTCAGAAAGGTCAGAAGGATTAAAAGCTGGTCAGAAGGATGCTGCTTGTCCCAAAGCTGAGATTGGAGCTCTGATGTTGCTAGTAAAACAGTATTGGAAATAAGATGCTGGGCACAGGCATGAATAGTGTTTTTAAATAGAGACAAAAGCCTGGACAAGCCTAGACAAGATTTCCTAAGACCTGACAGGAATGGATTCCTTTTATTTTTCCCACTAACAGACAATTTTCTTTCTCATTCACATCTTATCGCACATCCTCTTTAAGCCTTATCATGGCACATCCTCTTACTGAAGCCTTATCGTTAGAGGTAATCTTAGCAAGAGAAAGTTTGGAGTTAGACAGCATCAATCTTACTGAACAGTCAGAAAATGTAGACAAATATATTTACGAAGAAGCTTTCTCCTGCATATGTATGCATTTTTTAACTCAGGTCAGAAATAGAAGTCAGACAATAGAATCTTATCCACCTTAAAAATTTACATTATTTCATTCAAATTATTCTAAATTTCTAATTACTTGTCCAAATAAATGCCGTTCTTTATATCTGTACCAAGTCACCTCTTCTGTCAAAACATGTTAACAAGATAAAAGTGGCTTTAGAAGAGATCTCTACCATTTTACAGTTAAGTTTTCCGCTGCCAGAAAAAAAACAAACATAGAAAAACAGAGGAATTGACCAAGCATACAACAAATATCAGAGAAGAAATAGGCTGAAATAAGAGACATGTTTATCTAATCCTTCTGTCTAATGATTTCCCATGTCACTTGCCTAAGTTTTTCATTAAAAAGTACGAATTCTTCATCAATAGTGTTTCCTTAAAGACAGCAGCATCTACATATGGCAAACCACAACTTTAATAGCATGGCCAGCTTTAGCTTATGCTCTTTGGCTGCTCTGACCCGGTCTAGCCTTCTGACATTTCAGCCTCACAAGCTCGAACTCAATTTAGCAGGAGAAACTCAGAGCTCGTATGTAAGATGATATAAGCTGCTTGTCACTAAGTAGGTGAGAGTTTAACTTGGGGTGACACATGGAGGGATGGGGCAGGAAATTTTTCAACGATATGCTCCTGCCTCCCACTCCTCTGCCTTCCTACTTGGAAGAGAGCAAGCTGGCTGAAGGCAAACATGCCTTCATTTATACTGAAGACCAGCTAGCATTAGAAAGGAAAGTCTGCTTGTCCAAGGCACAGAAGCAGATGGTCAAAGCACTCTGAAGGAGCAGCTCAAACAGTAGCCTGCGGAGGAAATACTGACAAGAAACAACAATCTTCTGGGGAAAAAAAAGAAAAAAAAAACACAAAAAAAAGATGGAAGTTGGGGAGTATCTAAGGCAAAACCAGTGTGGTGAGATGCTGAGAGATGGGAAATTTTCCCCTTTCGTTTCCCAGACCTGGTGCTTGTCTTGTACAGAAGGGCTCTGCTCCACCCTGGCCACTCGTGGGGACTGTTCTAGGACAAGAAGGACCAGACCAGAGGTTCACCTACCCTGGCCACCTGCTTCTACCACCAGGCAGGATGTTTCTCACCTTGTTCAAGCATAAAGAAAAAAAATGAAAAAAAATCCAAGTTTTTCTCCTTGAGATACCAAAATATTTCCTAAAAGTCCTAGGATATGACAGCTATAACGTTCTTGGAAGTTGAGCAGTCCATGCTACTGTATCTTCTATCCCTAAGCAGCCTTGTACCTCAATAAGGCAAATAAATTAGGTGAAGCTATAGCAACCCCTTTGTGTTATAGTTTAGATTTCCTACATCCTGGTGACATTTTCCCAATTTTTGAAGACTGTGAGAATACATTCAAATACAATATAAATGGTTCATTAATTTGAATTTGAAAACAACACAAGTAATGTAGATCACTTCAGAATCACTTTAGAAAACTTCTAATCTACACAGAATATTAAGTGGCCAAATTTCAGTTCCTGTTTGAAGCTACATTAGAAGTAACTGAAAAGCTACACTGGACACCAATTGAAAGATCGTCTTATGCCAGGTATTCAATTACAATTATCTAACCCTGAATTTATGACAGGAGTTATCTTATTAACTATTTATTTTTAACTGTGATTTAACAACTCGGTAATTGTTCAAATGTCTCTCAGATGTCAGTCTCCAATAAATGCCACCTATTAAACAGTCTGAACAAACAATGTGCCAAATGGCATTTTAGTGATTATGATTCTATTGTAGCTAAATACCAAGTGAGTTTCTTACACCACATTGTTCTCAGATATCTGCCTCATAGGCTGGCCTTAATAAACATTTCTGCAATAATATTTCACATATATATGTATAATGTATGCATATAGAAGCTTATATATGAACATGTATATTTAGGATAATTCAGTAAGTTATTTTAAGTATTTCTAAAGGTCAAAAGTCCTATATCTGTTTCTTATCTGCTCCTTATGTAGCCCTTGAGTGAGTTATATGTCCGGTTTAGCATATTTACATGTTCTTATCTGGATTATATTAGAATGAACAGAAGTGCAACAAGTCCCCAATCAGCAAACACATCTAGCAGAAACCACCATGCCTATAAAGAGATTTTCTTTCATTGCAAGCAGCTGTTTACTAATAAACAACTACATGAGAAACCCTTGAAGGAAAGCTGTATGAGAGAAAATGGTATTTTAATTCAAAGAAAAAGAAAAGACATGTAACTAGAAACACTTTTGAACTGAAACCATAAGTCTTTCTGGCATCAGTCCCAGCTACTATTTAATTCTATGCTCTGAATGACATTTTATATATCCTCCTATTTGAACTACCCAGCCATATTTTGTTTCTTTCTTCTACTTTTTTTTTGAACTACTGCCACAATGGTGTCGCTGTAGAAAAGAAACATGCCATTTCATAGTGGTTTATGCCTTCTTTTTGTAATCTGTTTAATGCGGTTGTTTAGCAACTGCAATTTATCCAGGATATCCCCTTGTATCTCCGTATTTTTCACCACACAGGGCAGGATCTGGTCTCAGTTACGGAAGCAATAAGGGATCTGAAACTGCACCGAGTTTTGGAAACCTCGTGTTGCTCTCTAACACCTGAGGTTTTCTGCTCATACTTAAAAATAAAAAAGAGGGTAGGCCTGGCAATGCACTGACTCCACCAGCTAAATTCTTTTGGAAAACAAATTGTTAAACATTAATTCTAAAATTAAAATTCTAATTTTAGAATTAATGTTTGTTTTAACATTAATTAATGTTAAATTAATTAACTCTTCCCTAAACTGAAGTACCTACATTGCACACCACCTACAGCTACATTTTTGTCACACCAGGTTCCCTGAAAAATCAGCAGAGAAACAGACATTTTTAAAACATGTGTTACTAGACCCACCTGATCATTTAGACAATTTTAGATAACTCCTTCCACATGAGACCTATACTGGAGGTTCCCCTCCCTATGCGAGCTAGTCAGAGACCTGGTGCTAACCAGGCACCCAGTTGCACCACGATAGCCCAACAAGGACACTGGGCCACCTCCCATCTCACCAGGGAACTCACCAGTCTCCAAGAGGAATCCGAAGACAGAGAAGGTTAAGGGTTGAACTCAAGTAGTTTGTTCGGGGCTTAAGTAGTGCTTGGAAGAAAGTGAAAGAAGCCAGCAGAGAAACAAGATGTGAAACAAAGGATAAAGTGTAATGGAGAGAGTAACAGTAAATTATCTCTGACAATTTGTTTGCTGGAAATAATACTTGGAAAGGGAACTGAGAGTTTCGGAGAAATGCCTAGTGCTACACCCTGTCCACACAGAGAAGACAAAAGAGATTCATCAGGAAATTATTCATATTTTGCTGTATCTTCCCTGTAAAAGAAAAAACCAGGTTCACAAATATTATCAAAACTACCTTAACACACTCAGTTTAATCAAATCATCAATGACCTGAACTTCCTGAGTGTTCTTTCCTACCCTGGGGTCATTCAGATCCTGCAAATCCTGACAAATTGTTTAAATAGCTGCCAACTCTCAAACTTCTCATCATGTAGAAACTCAGTGTCATCCTTCTTCTTTTGATTGTCCCTCCTCAATCTAAGCACACAGCTGTCCAAAAGGATCACGTTTCATCCTCCTAAGCCATTTCAGCTATGATGGATCCCACACTGCAGTCTATAAACAGCCTTAGGTACATTATTGCTTATGAACTGGTGCAGTTCCCAACCAACATCATTAAAATACAAGGCAATTCAGTGAACTTGAAAAATACTAAGAAAATTTTTCTCCAGAATGTAACATCTGGAACAAAGGAGGAGGAAAACACTGTTTTCAAGTGCGAGACATTTAAGAACCGGAGGCTAAAACAAAACTCATTAATCTAGCTCTACTCCTATGTTCAAAATGAAAACCAGAAAAAATAGCCTTTGGTGCTTTGGATTAGAAAGACACAAATCTAAGATGTCTCCCATCTGTTCTGTTTGTTATTTTTTTTAACAAAAAAAAAAAAAAAAAAAAAAAAAAAAACCCAACCCTTCTTTCTTCCTACTTTCAATAAGAATCCTGAAGGGTAGTTTTGGACATTAGTTCCAAGTTTTTTATACTGTTCTCATCCCATTTTATTTGAGTGCCTGTTGAATTTAACACTTCAGCCTCAGTGAACCAATATCTGAGCTCTGCAAATATTATTAAAATTATCCTGACAAAACTTACACAAACCACAGGTCTGGCTGCATTTTCCAGGGAAATGAGCGGAGAGACAACTACCTCTGTGCTCTGTGGTACTCAACTATTTCCCCGGGACTTCAGCCAGCCTGTGGTGTGAGCGAGCCCCACGGGCCTCCGCAGCTCCGGCAGCCGTGGGTGGCTGCAGCGCAGCAGCCCTCTGGCCCCAACCCAACCTACGGCCAAAGATAAATGGGATGGAGTCGGACGTGTTGGCTCCAAACCACCTGGCAGTCTCCTTTCCCTGGAGAAGCTCCTGCTGCCTCGTTGGAGCTTGTTTGCAGCCGGAGGAATGAGTCAAACCCCGACCTGTGGAGCCAATTTCCCCACAGATTTGTGAAGTCCACTCACAGAGTAGCCCTCACCCTCACTATCTGAGCACCCTGCACCCTCATGCAGGAGCTGCCCAATTGAGCCCTGTTGGATGAAGAGCCCGGAGAGAGACACTCTCTTTGGGGGATGAAGGAATCTGTGCGAAGGCGGCAAGGAGAAGCCCTTCCTCCTGCCCGAACACATCTCCCATTGTGCTCATTATCCTCAAAAGCCACCTAAACTTTGTTGTCCAGCTGAGTTTTCATTCTATTTTTCCTTCTATTTTGGCAGAGAAAGCCCCCACACTATGGCCCAGCCCATATTAGCTGACGGAGAACACTTCACAAAGCATAAAATAATAACTGCAACATATGCTGCTGCTTCTATATATTTAAGACCAGTTAGTTATAACTTTCAAGGAACATTAAAATGTTATTAAAATCCTTAATTATTTCAGAAGATAATATGTCAAATTCTTTGTGATTCATATGAGTTACTGTCCTAATTTTTGGCTATTCATAAATATGCATATCCAATGCAATGCATTTCACTACTTGCTTTTTTTTTTAATAGTTTGAATACAAGAGAACAGCACAAATAATACAGAGCTCAATAAATGTCTGCACATGCAGTGTGTTTGGCAGAATATTTCTTGGGGTTTTTCCTTTAAATATCAAGTGACATTTTGATGTTCAATTTAATTTAAGATTATGAGTTTCCCTAGGTTTCAGTGACATAAACAATTAAACTAAACACACTCCCACACTCCTTTTGCTTCCCACAGAAGTTTAGATTTCCTTCTGCACTTTTGGGGTATAATAAATGTCACTCCATCCAGGTACAAGCATGACCAGTTAACTTAAATAGCAAAAACTTGTAAGAGTTCCTCAGCCTCTTGCCAACTTTCCAGGCAAATGGTTGGAAAGTTATTTCAATCTTATTAGAAAAAAGAAAATACTTCCAAGGTCTCGAGTAAAATGTGCTATTGTTTTACTCTTGCGACACAACAGCAGACAGACATTCCTTCAAGTAGCATTTTCAGCATTTGAAAACATTACATGAACTTCAGAAGTGGCATGAACTCCGAAATTCTCGTCTCAGGATCTTATTATCCAAATAGCACTATACTGCACCAAATGCTTCGCAGGCAGCAACCATAAATACGCTCTTGCAGCATAAACAGAGGGCAACATTCCCAGGCTCTCTACACAGTCCTAGCAAGAAGAGATTTCCACAAATATGCAGCGGGAGAAGTCCCTGCCGTAGGCCACGCTGCAATGGGGTTGACCCTGGGACTCGCACCGCTTCCCTCCGGGCTCCGTCCGTGCAGCCGCATCCGGACATCAGCCCCACCGCAGGGCCAGGACAAGGACAGCAAAGCCTGGCAAAGAGGTCCAGGAAAGAAAGGACGCTCTTCATCCCCCTTTGATCCTCCATACCATGACAAAGCGATGCTAGAAGCCCCCAGAGTTGGAACGGAGAATTACTACACTTCTAAGAAAAAGTGGTATGTTGGCAAGGTGCTCCTGACTGAAAGTTGCAGGGAAGTCTGAATAGTCTCATCAAGAGGAGATGTTTTTAGATTACAATCATCAGGAAAACAGGAAATAAATTTTATTTTGCAGAAAATTTAGATCCAAATTTGCTTCTTTTTATGAGTACCTAATGAATGAAGTGTTGGTATACAATGAAGAACCTGAGTTTAAGGAAGTGTTTACCACTTCAGTGAATAAATTCTCAGGTTCACAGCTCTGATTCGATATGTTAAATTCGGTGTTCCTCATGGAAGAAATACATACAAACACTAGAGTATTCCTGCTTTTGCTCAGGAGGAAAACTCGTTCATAGCATTTCAGAAACATTGCTTCTCAAACCAGTGCAAAGCAAAAATAACAAGCAAAAAAGCTAAGCAAATTAAATAAATACTTTTAAAGGTATGTGCTAATACTGGGGCAAAGTTAAGATTTATTTTATTTTTTATTGCATTGATTCATTCAGTCTGAGTTTTAAGAAAAATCCAGAGGAAAAATTATAAATTTTCAATAGTGGCTTTTCTTTTTTTTTTAAATCATTTTTCCTCTGCATATAAACACAAGAAAAAGATGACAGATTGAGAAGCCTGGAGATGAATTTTGTTTATTTTCAGAGCCACTACAGTTGACAGTGAGATTACAAACCTCTCTGGGATACCCACACAGAAATGGAAAGACTACCACTGGAGCCTGGGTATGATTTAGTTCTTACTGTCAAGCTTGCTATCACTTAATGCAATAATATGATATTTGTGAAGGTTGAGGATAGATGCAGACACTTAAAAATAAGGTAGGTGATTATCAGCTTTTGTTATAAATTTGTTTTTTCTCAAAACTGAAATAAGATCTAAGGAGAATGAAGGGAAGAGGCATTACAGAAAGAAAGCGGAGCTGGTGAGCAAGTTTACAGCTAACAATGTCACCTATTCTTTCCTCAGATGATTTGAAGATACAAATCACAAAAAATCTTAAATTTTAATGATAGTTTCAATAAAGAAAGTTTTAAAGAATATTACATATGCACACGTAGATGTATTTTGAAGCAGATACGGTTCAGATGGCCTCTGGAACCAGACACATAGTGGAATAAAGATCCCTCCAGGCTGGCATACTCACAACCAATTTAAAGTTGAATTTCCTCAGGCAAAGTCATATGGATCCTCTATACTTTATTCCAAGGGTACCTTTCCCAGGCCCCAGGGCCAGGGCTCCTCAGCACCCACAGCTTTCTGTGCACTCACCTCGGCACCGGCCTCCCACGGCTGCAGTCAGCTCTCCAGCACAGTTGTTCTTCACTGCAAGATCCAGGCTAAGCTGAGAGCCTCAAACACTATAATCACAATATCTCGCTTCCTTTCCTTATTTATTTATTTATTTTTTTGTTTTATTTTTACATACTGCTATGATTGCAGCAACCCATCAAAAGTTATTTTCTGCAAAGAGATTTCCTGTATTACTTTGGTAAATGTAGCATTTGCCCTTTTCTTCTTCCTGGCTCTGGTCCCAACAAGAAGTTACTCATTTTCAGGCTGTGTCACCTCGTTCTCCTCACTCCCTCTCTGAAAACTCATCCTGATTTCTACTCCTTTCTTCCTTCAGACAGACTCCCATTTCCCATTCTGCGATATCAGCAGATAACTGTCAGTGTAGTACAACATCTCATTTTCAGGTAGACTTTCATGCATTGTTGAACTCTGCTCCAGTGAATCTTTTCTTATTCCCTTTGCTATCTCGCCATGTCCCAGAACAATTTGATTATGGATCATCTCTTGGTTGCTCTAAGGTATGTTGTAGTTTTGTCCACACTCAGAAGAATTCACTATAATCACATCCAGGGCTTCAGTGGTAACATTTAAAACAACAATTTCAGGGTCAGCCAACTCTAGGATCTCTAATGTTTGCGAAACGTTCATTGATTTTTCCAAGGAATAGTTGAGAACAAATTCAGAGTGCTGGTCAAAGAAGAAAATCCTTTTGCATTTCACCCTGGGGAGCTTTTGAGGCAGCAATCAATCAGTCAGGCATTTCCTTGGCCTGTTCATAACAGCTATGCCCTGGTACCATGAGTCCCAACTGGAACCATAAGAAAATACACATCATTACTCCAATCATAAATGAGAAATTCTGTATACTCCATGTCCACCTTAATTTCATTCACCTTTATTCTTATTTTCGTAATATTTCACTTACTTCTCTTCTTTGTATCTCTAATTTTTTATTAATCTCAGTGTCTATAGAATTAAAACTTTTTTTTTTTTTTTCAGAAATCATTCGTTCTACACAGTGTCATTTAAGAAAGCAACTGGTCTGGCTCTGCTCCATGCACACAACCCTTAAAAATAAAAATGCATGAATAACCAAAAGCCTCGGTTGCATAACCAAGGCCAAGGAAGAGTCAATAAATCTCAACCAGTTAGCCCTATTCATCAGTAACTTTTGTTTGACAAAAGCATATCAGCTAGAAAAGCAACCTGTCATAGTCTGAAGATTTAGAGAGATGAAGAAACTCTTGCTTCCCTTGATAATATATCAGAATAATGAATCATTTTCACTGTGAAAAATGTTGTGCATTATTCTTGATGGGAATCTGCCCTACGCTCCAGCTATAACCTTTAGTTTTTGTTATGATTCTCATTGCTGTTCTAAAGAGCCAATATAAAACAAATATATTTTCTCCTCCTTCAGGAGACTTGTATCCTTAATCAAGGACCCTCTCTATTTCAATAGCGTTAACAGATTGAAAAATTCAAGATTCTCGGAGAGAAGTAGTTTCACCAACCCCAGCCATTTTCAGTGACTTTCTTCCACAACACTTCCTCATTGCAACACTCTTTCAACAATACAGAGCTTAAACTACAGCAGCTATCCTTGTCACAGTACACACACAGTACACTGCTCTTGAATCCTGGTCACCATCTTCCTGGAAAATAATCCACTCTCTTCTACAACAGCCTCACACTAGGGACTCTTGTTAGCTTGCAATTCATGAGGTCTTTAAACTCTATCCATTCCTACCATTTCCTTGGGTACAGGCTGCCCTGTTCCTAAATATAGGCACAATTGGCTTCAGGGAAAAATTGTTCTTGGTATAGGAAATAAAACTCTGTGAGAACAATTAAAAATTGCAATATGTTATGGAGAGCCGTGGTGGAATCTCCTCCACTGGCAAGAGTCAAGACTCAGCTTGAGGGGACACTGGAGAATGTAGCCTAAGCCCTGCTTTCATCAGGAGGTTGCACTAGATGATCTCTAGACGTCCCCTCCACCTTAGGATTTTCTATGATACAGGATCTCATGCTCACTCATATGTAGTTAATTTATCTCCTTTATATTTTTCAAAAGGCAAAAGTTTACTAAGTCAGTATCACAAGTCCGTAATGCCTCTTAGGAACAGTCACTATTGGTTTTCTCAACACCAATTGTATCTTCTTTTAAACTTCTGTGTTTGAAAAGTCTGATTCCTATATTATTAAAATATATTAAACACTTACATATATCAGATACATATATCACACTCATAATTATTAATTGACTTTACTTTTCACCACTGAATAGTGATTCTACAGCTATGTGTATGATTTGCTAAAACAGTTTATTTTGTTATTCCATTAACTGGTTTTATCCTTCAACCCAAAGAATATTTTGATATAGTCAATTATGTCCTCCCTTCTCTACTTTCCTCTGCACTTTTTCTTTACATATACTTACCATTCTAGCATTTCTCTCTTTGCACATCTTCTAGAATTAATTGCTAACTTTTTAATATATTTTAATGATGAAGTATTCAGGAAACCAAAAATAACCTGCTATTTAAACACGCTGTCTGAGTTTGGGATATCCTCCAATTTCATAACAAGATATTGAATACCTGATGGAACAAATGTCAAACTCCTACATCAAAAAATTATTAGCACAATTGTTTGGCAGAGTCAATTTCTTGACTGAAATCCAGATCCCAGGGAGAAGCTACATTTCCTTAAAAACATCCTTTTAATATCTTATTCTCAACAATTATGTCAAAAACTGACCACATTTAACATTGTTCCGTCTGGAAAATTTTAACTTCTGGCTATATTTATCTCCTCCCAAATCGACTTTCATTTCAACAAAAACTTACAAAAAATACAGAAAAGAAAAGAAAAATAGGGCCAAAGGACCGAAAGACTAGACTTCGGTACATTTTCTTAGACTAAGGTTGGCAAACCAAGATGGGAGCACTTTATAACCAACCTTTAGGGCATTCCACCTTTGATCAACACATAGTCACACCTCCCTATTGGTTATATTTCCAGATACACAGAAGTGAAAATAAATATTTTCATAAATCCCAGAACCTTGACTTTCCCACAAGAAGTCATTCTCCACGTCAGTATCATGGTTTAGATATATGTTCTCCCCATGGGTCTCCGTTACCTTCCACCTCTAGGGGAAGCCTGGTACTATGTTTTTACGTTCACTCAGGAGCTCCACAACCCTTGCAGAGAGATCACCTTCTCCCTCCTAATCCCAGGGGAAAGAAGCCTCGAAGCACCGCGATCATTCTCAGTCCTCTCTCTAACATTCCCTTGGGGAAATATCCAAGGCCTTCCTCTGCCTCCTACATTCTTGACTTCAGTTTTCCAGAAGGAAGAAAAGGAACAGCTGGTATC
>JAVCKT010035159.1:0-16275 GCA_032273925.1 Rhynchotus rufescens
ATTCCCAACACATAGTGCTGCACTTTGATTTAATTGCTCGTGTTTCTGATTTTACTTGCAGTTGGAGAGTGTCAAATTCTGTGAGGATGGTAAAAATAATTCTGCCCCTGCATGTGGCTTTTTAACTGTGCTGTTCATGTTTCTTCTCCCACGTGGCGTTCTGTGAAATGATCTGTTAGCTGTGAGCTGAATTCTCTGCTTTTGCAAATTAGAAACCAGATTCAGCCATTGACAAATGTGAAAGATTTTTGAGCATCTTTAGAAGGGGAAACACAGAGAGAGAGCTACTGGGCTGCATATATGTATGTGTAATATATGAATACATCAGGAGAAGATTGCTCTAAATAGATATGTGCATCCCCCTGAAGAGATCTACAATATTAGACACAGAGCAGTGTAGAGGGATATATTTTATGCTAGGAAACAAGTCTTCATGAACAACAGCATAATAATCTGTAGAACATATGTAACTAATTGTATTAAATATTCTGAAGGCACAGTCCTCATGATAAACACTTTCATTATTGTAAATTAATTATTGCTATTGTTTTGTTTTCCTGTAGTTCTCATTAGGTTAGTACGTTTAATCTTTTCTTGCATTTTCTCTAGGGCTATAAGAAAGAAATATATGTTGCAAAGATAGAACAAGAGATACATATCCCTAGCAAGTTCAGAACAGATTTTCTGTGGCCAGTTCTGAGAACTATGTAAAGGTAATATCTAGTGTTTTTTGCTATCATTGGAATGTTATTTTTTCTTTACTTAAAGAGTAAGTGTTATTTTTCTCTTTTCATATCATCCTGCATAAAGTGCAATGCTACTTGTTCTTGGTTTTGCTAAGAGCTGGCCCATGTCAGGTACTTGGTTCATCCTCTTGAAGCGCTTGATTCTTGTGTCCCAAATTCCTTTGATCGCATATTCTGCTGAATTTTAATTTAGGGCAGCATATGCATACAGCTCACATTTAAGGGTTTCTCGGTAGCACTAGGCTCATATATACTGTCCTCAAGCTCTTCAGAATAATAACCAGAAACCAAAAGGAATAACCCTAAATGCCAATATTAATTCACAGTGTAGTTTAGCATCCAATATTAAGTGCTAAGTGCTACTAGTGAATCTATGGAGATGGTGTCATACATTGTAGTCTAAGTACTTTTAAGTAGCACAAGGTCTTTCAACATAATTAGTAGAGAATATTGAGCCCTTATATATGGGATTTGTCATTAAATTTAGAGGCTTCTTTATCTCTGTGAGTGTAATAGTGTGTGCAGAAGACTAATTGTTAATGGCATAGGCTTGATTCTTCTTAGCTTTCCTTTGTTTTAAATTGAATGGTCTGCTTTGTGAGAAATAATTAGGTTTATAGTTCTACCTGCATTGAGTCTTCTTGATAATCATACAGTTTTACTAGTTCAGATGAGGAATGTAGCTGCGGTGATGCTGTTTTGTCTTAAAACACACACTGTTATTTTTCTCCTTTTGTCTCCTTTTTCTTATGAAAATAATGATGAAGGTTCTGTAAACTAATGTGAATTCAGTGGTTAATAAAGGAAAAACATTGGGGTTTGCAACGTGTGTTTAGAAACACCGATTCTTCTATTAGCACATGCTTTAATGCTTTAAGGATCGGATTTTGCCTTTTATCTCCTGTTTGAGTGGTGCTGTATGTGTTCAGGATTGCAAGCGCTGCCTACTCCTTGTTAAATCTCTGGCATGCTGCAAAAAATCCCCAAGGCTCTTGGAGTGAAGAGCTTCATTATGTCTGTAGTTTGGTCATTGAGGCACTTACCTGGGTCAGCAGAGATCAAGTCTCCATCAGAAGAAATCCACATGTAAAATTTATTAGCAGAAAAGGGTTCAGAACCCAAATCCCTTTTCCTCTCTGGATGTAAATAGGTGTTGGACCCCTCCTAGATTACAGATTATTCTGCTCCTCTTTGGTTCCAGCTAATCCTGCAGGTTTTTCTGTGCAGACATGGAGTGTAAAGGATGCTCCTGCCTGCGAGCAAGTGCTGGAGCACTGTGAAAGATGAGAGTTGGAGCCCTTTCATGCTAAGAATGGTGTGGAACACAGCTCTTTTCCTCAGTAGCATATAAAAGAAAAGTGACACTTATTGCTTCCTTCCTATTATGTTTTTTTATAGGAGTGACCCTCATGCTTTTTTGGGGAAAGAATGATTTAGGTGCGTAAATGTACTGGGAGAGGATTATTTTGGGACTGGCTGCAGCAATTTAAGGAGTAACCACTGCACCGCCTTCTTCTGTTGTTACCTGTTCCCGGCGAGTGATTACTGCCTCCAAAGCAGGCATTTTTACTCCCTGTCGATCTCGAGTCAGTCAGGTCAGCCTGAGCCCGCATTAAAGGTGATTTAAGCTAATCTGTTTGACTTGCTATTGAACTGGGATTGAAGCACGCACCCGGTCTGGTAATGTGCTCTGTGAATGGCAGCACCCAAGAGCGAAGCGCGGGAACAACGTGGCAGGGCAGCAGCTTCTGAAATAGGCTCAGCTGGCTGCCCAGGGGCTGCCCTGCCAGCTCCCTAAATCACAGAGGATGCAAATTCCTGCCTGATGCCAGCAGCGCCGAGCGAGGAGCCCCAGCCCCGCGGGGAGATGCGATTTATGGTCCTCTCCTCTCATGTGCCATCCCCAGGAGCTGGGGTGAATCGCCCCGAGAGCCTCATTTCCTCGTGTGCTCTATCAAAAAACACCAATTTGAAAGCTACAGGTTGCGATTCCTAAGTAGGATGTTTAGATGGTCGGTGGCTGCACGGGCAGAGTGGATGTGTTTGGGCTTTCAGAGCTGGGTGGCTTTTTTTCCCCCCATTGCCTGCATTTATCATCCAGTAAAAACGATGAGAACAGGGGGGAAAAAAGAGAGAGACCAAACAAAAAGGGTTGTTTTATCCCACCAATATGATAGAATAGTTAAATTAATGGCTAAATCTAATTAGGAAATGAAAAATTACAGCTTGTCTGCTGCCAATACTAAAGCCAATGGAGTGTGAGATGGAGCTATGGTTATACTCCAAAATTATCTTCCACCATTGTGGAATCTTAAGGTGGCTTTGCTGCCTGCTCTTGGAAATAAAATAATCCCGGCAATTATGGTTAGTAATTTGCGAGTGGTTTGAAATGTAGTGGCTTTTACTATAATAAATGGATTATCGTATGTTGACAAAGTAGAAGTTTAATTAACAGTGACAGATAAAACTCTTTGGAATTTTTACATTTGGAAGCTGTTTATATTAAAAATTACCTGATGAAAGGGTTTCCTTAGCATTCTAAGTATTCAGTTGTGCATTACCATTTTGATCTGCTACCATACGGATTCAGCACGGCCTGGACCTTGCTTGGAATCACTGCACATTTTTGGAGATGTTAGGCTGTCATAATAACTGATAGATCAATGGCTTAATTTCCCTATTCATTATGGAGAAATTGCTTGTTTGCATCAACATAACTTACATTTTGTGCATTCTTCATCTAAAGTTAATTTGAAAATATTAATTTTCCGGAGACAGCTCAGAGCACTTCCTGTTTAATCACTTAATTTCCCTGCTACCTGAGAATGACGTTGAGTGAAATGAATGAGAAATAATAACTTCACGATGCCATTGTCCTTACTCACTAAGAGCAAACTCGTAGCCTGTGGGAGGTCTGGGTAGTACAAATATGTCAATTACAGAAGCAGAATTTAATGACTGCTTTATAATCAGAGGAAAACATCATATATTTAACAATATTTTTCTCTAGGGACCTCATTTTCTTAAATATAAAAATTAATTTTTTAGAAAACATCATTATAAAAAGGGGATTAGAAAAGGGCCATCTGTCAGAAACAGGAATGCCATTTCACTTTGCGTAGCTTGTTTCCAGCATCATCGTCAGCATCATCTGTATCACACTGCATCCTAATCCTTCAAGGGAAGGAAGTTGCCAGGCGACACTATTGATGGATACCAGGGAAAACAGTCACTGAAGTGCCTTGACAAATAGAAGTGTGACGGCATTACTCTTATTTGTTAATTCCCTAGGTTTTAATGTTAGCTTTCTGTAATTCAAGGGAGTGAAGATGCCCAAAGGAATACCAATCCGTAAAGAAGATGGAAACTGATGGCAGGGAGTGGTTTATGGCTTTCCATGTTCTTGCGCTGTTTGATGAGGGGACAAGGTAGGGAGGAAATAAGAAAGAGGAAGTTAAATGAGACAGTTAGAAATTGGAGACCATAAAATGCAAGAAAGAGCAATGCCCACGAACAGCAGCCGAGCACATGTCCAAAGGGCAGCAATCTTGGCAGAGTTGGTAGTTAAGGCAAAATATCAGAAGTGCTAGCGACTACTTAACCTTTAGGTAACATACCCAGACCTTTTAGCCACTAGAAAAGATATGTAAAGTCATCTTGAGCTTCCTTCTCTGCTTATGTCTTTCCAGATTCCTCTTATCAAGACTATTTCTTATTGCATTTTCTGGTGGCATGCATCCGCTCTTGCTTTAAAACATTGCTTTTATCTGCCCATTGCATCCTGCATCAACACTGGGAGCACAGCCCGTTGCCTAAGGGTTTCTCCATCAAGATCTCCTACCTCTTCCTGACTGAACGGCACGTAGCGTTATTGCTGCTAGTGAGGATTATATTGATGTGAACTGACTACCTAGTTTGTTTGGTAAATGGGTTTTAAGAATGGAAATGAGATTTTTTTTGTTTTCATCTGCCGTCAGTTTAGCACATCCATCAGTTGTGTGCTGATAGAGACAGTGGACATGATTTTAGCCTCCAGCCTGTTACTAACTTTAGTTTCGTGGAGGTTCAACCTAGTTCACTTACTTGGCTTGTCTCTGTTGCATGACTAAAGATACAAGAGAAAAATGCTTAGAGTCCCGGCATCTGTTAATTTAGCTATTTAAAGTACAAATGAATCAGAGGAAAGATCTTAAAACCATTTTACTGGAGGTTTTCCTCCACTCTGTGCTTGTGTGCTTGTGTTTCAATATTGAAAATGATTTAAATTGTTCTGAAAATTCAACTTGCAAAGAAGCCATTGGAAAGCATTTTGGGGACAACCCTTATCCTAACGCTGATAACGTGGCAGTGTTGTGCTCTGCTGGGGGGACACTTGGTGATCAGCTCTGAAGAGGTGCCTGTGAGGTACCACCTAGGTCCTTCCCCTGAGACACAACCCTACAGGATGCCTGATATTTTGTGTGTCACAGATGCCACACAGGCATCTGAAAATACACTGCCTCTGTAGCTTGTAGGCACTAAAGGAAATTTAATTGAAGTCATTTGGGTGTTATTTCAGGACGTAAAATTGGAGATGTTCCTTATTATGTTTTAAAAAATATTATCTTCAGGCCCTCCCTAACAGTTTCTTACAATTTTACATTGACTTTAGAAAACAATGTTATGGAGTGTCTTTGGAGGAAAAATCCCGTGGAAACTAGAGTAGCTACAGAGGTTTTCAATTACTAGCCTACATGTTCACTGACTTTTCATATACATCTTTCTTTTAAAATAAACTCGTATTACACGGTGAAGTAGATGCATCTTCCGTTCTGGCTCCTCTTCATGTTCTCAAGAATTTGTTGTTCCTTTGGGTGCTTTTGCTGTTGGCTTTCTGCTCTTTTTAAGAAAAAAATCCCCTTTCTTCTTTACTGGAAGAACAGGAACGCATGCCACATTTGCATTCATCTTTGCCATCAGTCTGACCACTTTCTCCAAGCACTTATGTGAATTCCTTTTTATTTTGGAAGTGGATGTGTTGTTTGTATTTGTATACAGGGACATCAGCTCATGTATATGCATATATGACATTATGGTTTCATCTCTCCCTTGAACAAGAGCGCTGCACTTTGGCACTGCCCAGGGGACGGGCACATGACACAACATCCTCCACTGTGCCCTCATGGAAGTTCTAGAAGCTGGGGGACATGCAGCCTACAGACTCTCAAAAATATTGCTTTTTATATAATATCGCATTTTAATAACTGCATGTTTGGTGAATATTCCATAATATCAGGAGATCCATGGTAAGCCCCACAAGCTAATGTCTACCACTGGTTGATAAAAGCAATTTCAGATTTTCAGTGAAGCCGCGCCAGTGTTGCCAATACGAAATTGCCCACGTTTGGGGCTAAATTCAGGGGACGTGTGAATAACTGCTGGCGACAGCCAAGTCCTTTCAAAATTTACTAATGCATTTTCCAGCAGTTTTTCAATTAGCTGGATGTCACAGCTGCCTCTGCCACCTCAGGAAGCCGGCGGTCGCTTTGCTGCCGTGCTGGGGGGCCCGAGGGCCTGGCTGTCCAAGGGAAAGGAAGCCAACAGGAAGCTTTAAGGCAAGGCAGTTGATGGCCTTTTTTTTGTTTGTTACCTCTCACTCCTCCTCCTCTCTGGACATGCAAATGACACCGCTTTACATTAGATAATTTTGGTATCTGTTTGTGTCACCGCTTGATTTGACCTGTTACGGTTTATGGTTGCAATTTTCATCTTGCATTAGTGTGGCTGCTGACATCCACTTATCTTTCTAATAATAATACATTTTTTTTTTAAAGTAGAGGAGAGGTTTTCTGTATTTGCTGACTTGGTGTAGAAATGCTCCCAGGTAGATTGAGAAGTGAACATCTCCTCAGGGTGAGGGAGACTGAAAGACAGAGCTGTGCACCTCATTGCCCAGTTTGTTTGGAAGTGGGAAGCCTGGGAGAGAGCAGGCGTTGGAGAAAAATAAACAAAAAACCAGCTTATTACCTCATTGCTGAAGAAGAAATTTGTAGAAACGGTGAAATGCAGGTCATCTTTGTAGCAGAATTAAGTTAGCCATACTTTATTCCATTGTAAAGATACCCAGTACCTATCTTCAGTGTATTTACAGTGTGCAGTTATGAATGTCTTTAAAAAGCTGTGGGGTGTGAAATAGAAATATATATTTTTTTTATATTGAAGTGTTCAGAATTGCTTTTCACCTGGAAATCTGTCAGTGATGCCAGGTAATATTGAAGTCAGCATGAAGAAGTTATGCTAAGAATTTACTTTTCATTCATTTTCCTTGCATTTATATTTGAGATGTTGATAAAGGTTGAGAGTTTAGAGGTGACTGATGCAATTACGAATGCAGCAACTGTTTAGCTAATTGGCAGCACATTGAATAAAGGTACCATTTATAAATTATTCATTTATATGTATTTCATGATTAATAGGTGGAGCTCTGTTCCTGAGCTCATTGAAAACCACATTCAAATTGTGTTAGTAAATTCTCAACAGATGCTGCTCTAACAGATAGTTATAAAACACGTTATAATGCATAGATATTATCAAAGCGAAATATATTACTTGTGTTATTCTGTGTCTCTGTTTTCTTATATCATTTCCTGCATCAGTGTAACCCTGAATAAAGTGGTTTATTTTTTCCTAATGAATAATGTGAGGAATGAGACAATATCCTAACTCTAGGTGAATTGCCAGCTCCAAGAATATCAGTGGTGAAACTTCAGAGCCACCGTCTTGTTATGATCCCAAGTTCTGTTGACATTTCTAAAGGGGATGGTGCCATTAGACATGGTTTGGTGCTGGTTGCTGTTTTATGGACATAGGATTTTTTGATGTCCAACCTTAATGCCAGACACTGCTGCATTTGCAGTTAGGAAATTTATATTATCAGCCTCTATCATGTTTAAAAAAAAAAAAAAAGTCAAAAAAAAAAAAAACAAAATTAAGCAAAATAAAAAAAAAAGCAGGAAAAAGCAACACTCTTGGAATGAAATTTTCCCCATATTTCTCCTCTTAGCTCTCAAATGTATTACAGGCTTGCCAAATTCATCATTAGAGACAAGCTTCCCGAGATCCAACCCAAAGAAGTCTGTGCCACAGCAACAAGCATAAAACTTGCCACCGTGTTTCCACAACCACTCTAAAAAAATATTTCTCCCGACACAACTATCAAAATTCATGGATTCGCCCTGGCTCTGTCTATCTTGGACTGTGTTATACTTCAGCCCATGCACTAAATGTCCTCAGGGAACCTGCAGGTGAAAATAAACAACCCTGTGCATTAAAATGAGTTCACCCAGACAACTGATGAAAAAGGTATTTTCCCCCAATCAACTGCTGCTTTTCTAGCCTCGTCCTCAGGGGACACGTGCAAAATACCTCTTAAGAGGCTCTCCAGGGAGCAAAAATGCACAAGGCTATTGGATACTAAAACCAGGAACTCAACAGTTTTTATTCCATATGCTGATTCCCATTGCCCCCCTACTATTAAATTCTGTTGTTCTCCTGGCAACAAACTCCCATCTCTTTTCTCTTTTGCATTGAACTATTATCTTGAGCACCTTGATTTGGCTGCTTCTGTGAAGAGTGACCATCTCTGTTCTTGAATTCTCTGAAGAAGTAACATAAGTTGAACATCAACAGCTGTGCCTAGCTTTAATGTTGCTGCTTCTATAATGAAACTGAAGAAAACAAGCTTGGTAGAGTCTTCTTTTTCCTCCAAACCATATTAGTTGCTTTAATAGACCTTTCCTTTGGGAAGGATGAGATGCCTCTAGCTAGAGCGATACTGCTACATCCTTGGGAAGAGAATGGAGCTTTTCCCACTTTTTATGGCAGATACACGCACATATATATATATATATATAGGTATGCACATACATATGTGCATCTGGGCACTGGTAGAAAGGAAATGTAGACATTCCTGTACATGCAGCTGTCATTTCTGAACACTGCTAGTTTTATTGTTGTGATTACATGGGTACGGCGTGCAGTCAGATGCAAGTCATTTTCAGCTGTGAAAACAAAACTTTTTTTTGTTCAGAAACAGCAATAGGGTGCCTAGAGGGTGAGAGCAGTTATGTGCATGGGTAGGGGAGTCACGCTCTGCTCCGAGTGCTGCAGCTGCTAGTGAAAACCTGAAGCTGGGGAGCTGGGCTGTGACTCAGCGCCTGTGTTTTACAGCTTTTAATTCCCTAAATGCTTTTGATCTTTAAAATAATGGTTAGCTGCACAACAATCTGGTAAGAGACTTTTCCAACTACATTTCAGTTGCAAAAAATGTAAGGGCGAAGGGTATTAAATAATTTGTAGTGTTAAATAATGATATTTTGTATCAGATTTTTTCTGGAAAATATTTTTATAAGTGATGAGGTAAGGATTCTTTTGGAATATTCAGATGCCTGAGCATAATATATTTTAAAAGTTATATTTGTTTAAACTATATTTCTTGTTTCTTAAAAACAATTTTTAATATAATTGTTATACGAAAGATTATGGCCCTCAGCCTCCAATATACCGAGTGTTCTTAAACAATCTCGGCATTTTCATGGGAAAACATGCTACATAGGGATGGAAAGCTTCCCAAATTACTTAAGGTAAAAATTATGAAGTCACTCACTTGCCTTCATTTAAAAGAGCGTGTGTGTGGAAACTAGAGCTGAATTGGTACCTCTAACAGCGTTTATCATTTTCAGTAACTTCCAGCACTCTGTTTACAAGGAATGTTTGGGATGTGAGCTCCTATCTCATCTATATCCAGCTCTATCATTCCATCTATATCCCTGCTGCTCCATCTATATCCCTCAGCCGCTGCTTTTGGGTTGGCAAGCAGGGACCTGAGAAAAAGGAGCTAAGGAAAATACTGCCATTATTCCTAAATTTTTCGGCATGCCTCCTATCTAAGGCTCTCCTATCTAAACCAATGGTCCTGAGCTTCACTGCACTTCTGAGCCTGCCAGGAAGAAATGTGGCTTTTCCTCCACTTTATTTAGTGCTTCCCCTGCCCTTATGTTGCCTGGGAATACTCAGCCTTGTCTAATCAGGGGATGAGGAAACAGTTGTTTTAATGAGGAAGAATGTGAATTCTGCCACTGATGGGTGTAAAGATTTTTTTTTTTTTTTTTTCCTTCCCCCCCATGAGTTTTATAAGAAGGACATAATTCGGTTTGGGCTATTTGTTAATCATCTTTTGTAATTAGGATTTTTTGCCTATTCTGTCCTCTGCCCGCCTGCACCTCCCAGCTGAGTAATTGCCACATGTCTTCAGGAGGATCTCATAGCAACCAGAACATGGGGAAGGCAATAAATGAGAGGCTGCAGTCCAGCCGTTTATTTCAGCAGACGTTAATCAGTGAAACTGCAGCTTCGATTGCAGAGCCTGAATTCATTTCTTGTATTTGACTTTCCCTCCAGCTACCTTTACAAGTTACTTTTTATTAAATGACTTCTGATGAGCAGATGGCTTTACTCTCTTCTCTGTTCCATCCCTTCTCTGCATTGCTGTGAACTGTAAATAAAACGTGTCCTGACAAAAGGAAATTTAAGTGATTTTTTTTGATACTGCTCTCCGTAGTTACTGAATACCTTCTTTCATTAGCAGAACTTAATGTAATTGTGCTGAAGTGTTTATGGGAACATCTATAGCCATGAAAGGTCTTCAGAAAACTGAAAATATCAATAGCAACAAAAAGTTGTAAAATCCTTTTCCAACAGTGAAAGGCACAATTTATCTCCAATATTTTCTTACCTGCTTTCTCTCTCAGAGAAACTGTATTATTGGCATCATAGAAGCATAAGCTTGGTTAGAAGTAGTTAGCTGGACTTGGGTTTTGAGGAGGCTTAATGTTTGAGGAGATTGGTTTGCATCATTGTTGTTGTTGGTTTTTTTCTTTTTTTTTGCATTAATTGATCAAACTTCATGCTAACCTGCCACTTTGAGGTGGTTCTTCTAATTCTTTCCCTAGACCAACTGCCAACAAGTCATTTTTATCCCAGTGCAAGGTGACTGATAAAAGTGCTCTCTACTTGGATAAGAAATGAAAAATCTTACAGGCAAAATATACAGGCTTTGGAGGATGCATTATCACTTGTGTGAAGCAGCAGCACTGAGGGACACAATCAGCTGAAGAGAATGAATTTATAAGCCAGCAATAAATGCTGTATGACAGTCTTCAACCCTGAACCTGTTAGGAGGTGAAGAAAAATATGCTTAGAAAAAATGTAGGTCTTAACTGGTTTTGCTAGGAGAGTTTCTCAGGAACAGATTTTGCATGCCGCTTTTCAGAATTAAATTATGCTCAAGACGGGGAGAAAAAAAATAGTATTTGCCAAATAGGTGTCAAGTACGATCACTGAAATTCGTTGTGTCTTGTTCCAAGAACACAAACAAGAATCTCCAGGGTATGTTTTAAGATAGCTTTCAAAGTAGGACACCTGAGCCCAGATGGGAACAAGTCCAGAATGGCACTCGAGCTGTGGAGGAGAGGGTGGAGGAGATTCATGGCACCCGCACGAAGGAGAAAAACAAGGAGAAAATCAAGGGAATGTAGAGCTCAGCCTTGGCTTGTGGTGGTTGTCCTCCAGGGACTGCTCTGGGGGATCTAAACTGATCTGGGGAGCCCCAGACGGGGTGTTCAGGTCCCCAGGCTGCCCAGCCGGTGCTCAGGAAGGACAATTCGGTTCTGCTGGGGCCCATCAAGGAGAAAGCAGCTCGGGGCTGGAGGAGTGCAGCTTGCTCGTGGATGGGGTGAGAGCACAAGTGTCAGGGTTTCATCTCCACGTTCCCTGCTTTGCATAGTCACAATCTGGTGTCAGAGAAATGTCACTGAATCCTCTCCTGCTCCATTTGTTGTTGCTCCTACTCGCTGCCTTCTCATGTTTATTCCTGTCTCTGTGCTCTGCATTTCTTCCACCTTTCTCTTCTGCTGTCACAACTTCTCTTTGTTTCTTGCCCCTCTCAGTATAGATACGTTTATCTTTCACTCACTGTGTTTGGTTCATATTCTACTTCTACTCTGCACATTTTTCCCCTTACCTGCAAATTTGCCTGCCTCATTTTTATATATTTTTTCTATTTTCTGGCTCTAGGTTGATGCAGCTGCCACCTGACTTCTCTTTTGTCTCGTGTGTCCTTTTTCCCCCATTCTTATTTTCTGCAGCGTGTGAAACGCACTGAACTGTGGAGCTGCCGAGAACCAACGTGCAATGAGGACGAGATAAAAGTACCAAACTGCTTAAGCTCTGTGTGCTGCAACACGCAGGACAGTCTCCCCATAGTGCAGCACACTGTATAAATTTAAGACTAATTATGATGTACTTTGCTTGTCCATTCTTGCTTTCTCAGGCTTACGGTGTAATTTCACTCTGTGAGCAATGCCCTTTCTCTGAATAACCTTGTGCTGTAGGTAGAGCTTTTTTTTTTTGCTATTTCTGGACATCTTTTTCAGCTGTAGGCCAGCCTTGGGGAAGAAAAATGATAAGTTAAAAGAGCTGGACAATACAAGGCTTGAAAACAAATCCAATAACATAAAAGTTTCTAATAGTTTTTGTGTTGTAAAACTTGGCTTTAGTGAAATGTTAACAGTAACATGTTTTGGTAGATATTTGTCCTCATCAAAGAGGTGCTTTCTGTTTTGAGTAGCAATTTACATAAACGTATGCCTAAAACATATTTTTTGGAGTTTGTGCAGGCTCTGGCCATCCCTATTTCACTTCCAGCATTCCACTTCACTGTCTGCTTTCTAACTGATTTAGAAAGAGCAACACATACCAGTCAAACCACCATCTGCATCATTCTATAAATGTTATGGATCTTCTGGTACTGAAAAATGGAGGGAGGGCTCTCCAGGAACAGTACAGTTTTAGATTAAAAAGAGTAGCATTAGAGCTACACAATTTACATGAAAAGTTGTATTGCCCTAATATTGCCTAAAAGATACAAGGGAAATTTAAAATTAATAGCAGCTAATGTAGCATAGCAGAATGGGAGTTAAGATTTATTGCATAGATTAGGCTTACTCCTCTCAGTTTCTTTCTATGTGAAAACAAAATTTGTCTAAATTGTGCTAAGGAAACTTGTAGTATTCTTTAAATATACATAGCTATTTTTTTTTCTATTTTTGTTTGTTTATTTTTTTGCTTTTTAATTTTATATATATAGGGAACAGGTACTCTAGTCATTCAGTATATGAAAAAAAAATTAAATATGTCCTTGCAAAGAACAATTGTGCAATATTTTCAGGTATATCGTGAATTAGGAAAGCCAACTTCTGGGCTTCAGGACTGTTCGACCCAATTCCATTCTCTTCTGTTTATTTATTTATTTATTTATTTAAATCCTGTCCTCATGACTGCCATCTCTGCCTGTTTTCCTGAAAAGCAGCATTTGCCAAGCGTGATTCTCTCTCTGGGGAAACTTGATGAGATCTTAAGATTTTAAGATAATTTTGGCGTTTTTTTTCTCTGCTATTGCATGTCGCAGATGTCATTCTTCACCTCCCTTCCCTCTCTGTTGAATTGCTTTGCAGAGTCACTCTGTGCACCCACTAACACTGTCTGTCAACAACAAAAATGATGGGAAGAGTGAAGGTGTAGGTTTGTGTGCAGCGTTCAGAGCTGTAGGACCTGCTTCTCCTTGGTCTGCATATTTGCAGGATCATCTTGGATAAAGTCAGTGCAACCGGTGTTTTCATTTCCAGAAGAAAATAATCTCTTTTATTCCTGTATATAATGCAGTAGCTCCTGCTTCCTTTATGAAAGTCTGCAGGAAAGAAGAATTTACATTATCAGATACAGCAGCAGTACTGGACCTTTAGCTATGAACTCTGGAAACAACAACAACAACAAACATTTCATGTGTTTTAAGTCTGAAGAAGCAGAAACTTGAACTTGATTGTCATGCTCTGAAATAACAAATGCAAATCTGCAAACAGCTTCTTACAAGTCTTTCTTTGGAAGTTGATACCCTGGGTCCTCATTTATTCTTTAAACTGTACTAGCTAGGAACATAAGCTGTGTAGGTGTTAAGAGGAAAAAAAAAAAGAACAGATTACATTACAAAGCAAGATGCACCCTGTTTGAACGCATCAATAATTCTATTTTCTCCTGTTTTTACAGCAGCCCTGAAAGAGATGCAAATGTATTCTGATTTGTACTGTTTATGACAGATGTACATTAATATAAAACTTTTTTTTATTGCACACATGGACAAACCAGATTTTGTACAGAAGTAATTGGGCTAATTAAAATTGAGTGGATGTTTTAATTGCCTTTTTTTTAAATACAAAAACATATTTTCCACCTGTATCAGCTTTATGCCTTATTCATTTAAAGATATTGGAAAAAGAGCAGAATGGCTGACTACAGGAAATCAGGGAGAACATTTTGTGTGTTAAAATATGCTCTGTTCAGGCAATGTGTTTTTGTCATATCATTTTCCCCATATCTGCTTCAACATATAAATTCAGTTTTCAATGTAAATATGCATGTGCATAATTTTAGGATAAAGGTAACCTTGGCAAGTGCACTGGGCTTTAATTTTAGTGGTTAATAATGAACTGTTCATTTTTAGTAATGAACAATTACTTGTCAATTAATTTCATGTTCATATGCAGATCATGGATACTTGGCTTGGCTTGTGTCCTTCCTTGGGACCAAGTGAATTATGCATTCAGGTTGATAAAACAGAAAATTCACCTCTTGCAATTGCATTACAAATAAAAGCAGATTCTCCCTCTTAACATTAGATCTTTGTTCTTTCTGGACTTGCTGCTCTTCGTGACTGGTACTGAATTCATAGCATGCTCAGAACATCTATTGATTTTGAGGAATACAGTATCAGGTACTCATTTATATGTGCTATCATCTGCTTTCTTCTCTTACAAAGTGACTTTTCTGACTCATCTTTTCAATTTGTACAGTATCCTTCCTTGCATCAATATTGCCCAGCACTTCACAGCTTGCCATACTTCGTGGCCGTCAGTTCTATTCCACTAACAGCATCATACTTCATATCTTTTCAATATTTATTGCTAATAATGATTACCTGAGCCCTGCTGTACATGTGGGAGCTTTCTGCCTCGGATCAGTGACATTTGAACTGTGTGTGGTGAGAATCACGTTACTACTGTAACATAAATACAAGCAAAATTGAATCATTATGTTTACATCTCACGAGAAACAGATTTTTTTCTTTGCTGCAGCTGGGATGTAGTTTTAGTTTAGAGACTTTGCTCAACTTGCTGGGGCTGAATGCTCGGCTGCTGAAGTCAATGGAAATTTGCCATCATTTGCAGGCAGTTGCAGGACCGTCATTTCAAAATCCATTTCCTCCTCTTTGCAAATAAATTATCCGTATCATTCAGCTCCAGCATGGTCCTAGGAAACCCTCACTGCTTGCTTTTCTTTCATCTTGCTCTTCTCTCCCTCTCCAAAAGACACCATAAACATTTCTTCTCTAGTTGCCATCCACATCACAAGTCCCCCAGATTGTTCCCAAATTTTGCAAGACCAGAGTTTCACGGTACGGCTTTGAATTGTATGGCTGTGGCATTAGCGAAGTGCTAAAGTATCTAAAAAAAACCATGGAAAGAGCAAATGCAACTAAATAACTTGGAGAGCTGCACTGAACCTTGTAAAATATGGCCAAAGTTTGTATGGAGTCCTTTAAAGATATAAAAAGGTCTCAGATCTTCTGTAGAGAAAAGATGCTGAGCCAGACCTTCCGTAAAGCTTCAGTCCTTTAGTTCTGATTTTTACAGATTTCTTCACCGCTTCACACTGAATATACTTCCATTAAGATGTAAAATGCAAAGTCTGGTGCCCATCTCAGGAAGACAGAAAAAGATGACAAACCCCAATAAAACAGATTTTTTTCCAAAGAGGGGAGAAAAATGAAATAGCAAGCGGATTGTACTCAAAGCTGACATCATAGCTCAGAATTTCTGCTTGGATGAAAGCGAGTATCATCCTCCAAAGTCCTGTATGAAACGCTTCAGGCATGAGAACACATCATGGCAGTGCATGGATGATGAAAAGGCAGGATGGAGCAGGCAACGTGGAGGAAAGACACGCGGCACCGTGGCAAGAAGTGTTGCACGAGCCAGGGCTGCGGCTTTGGGGGGCTTTGGAGGAAACTAAACATTCCAAATCATAGGGCTTCTTTTTGTTTTCTTTTAACTTTTATGAACTTCATTTACATTTTAGTACTGATGTCATACGTACGAAAAATTTTCCACCACTAACTGCTTCTCTGTGGAACTGTTACTGTCTCCTGGAGTATTTTTACAAAGCAATCTTCTAAGAGAATCCTCACTTTTTCCATTTTAATACACCAAATCCCAGGAGATATTAAATGTGCGTCGCTGGGAGAATGCTGTGTTCCTTGCATAAAATAACCAGCGATATTACATATTACTCGTTGCTCTCCTTACAGGAATAGCTCTTTCAAAGGAGCACTCTTTTTTATTATTATTTTTTTGTTCTGTGTTGTGGGGCTTTTCTACAT
>JAVCKT010035161.1:0-11603 GCA_032273925.1 Rhynchotus rufescens
AAATCTGAAATTGAAAAATATGGTGGTATGGCAGTTTTTCATGGTATTGGTTACCTGACAAAAGTTAAGTGACTAAGCCGTATGTAGGGCTGAACTTGTCAAATAAACAGTATGCTGCTTTGACTTTCTGAGACATAAGGTCCCAGATGCAAACTATAGAAATATTCCTGAAACAGCTCAGCAACTTTTAGCTCAGAAATTGGAAGAAAAATAGCAGTGTTAGTATCATGCTCCAGATAATTATCTCTGCTGAGAGATAAGAGTAATTTAACCTAGAAATATAATCAAATTAATGCAAGTAATACTGCTTCCAAGATACAAGCAAATATTTTCTTTCTATGTTGCACTTTGCCACATGAATACACAAGATCTTCCAGAATTATTGAAGGTAAATTTTATGTGGGACAGTATTTTCCCCACATAAATGCTGTGAAAATCTAGGTTACTGCTAACAATACAAACTCCTGTCCCAACGCAGATGATAAAGAATGATTTTCCAATGTTCTCAGTTATTATTTCAATAATCATACTTAAACTGTTATATGCCGTATTGAAAAATTCTTCACTTTAGAGAAATTATTGCAAAAGCTGGAACTTTAAACAAATGCTCTGGTGTTTGTTCTTGTAATTTGCTTGTCCTTGAAATTTGTTCATTTCAATAATAGAGAAAAAATCTCTGTAAATATATAGTATCAACATCCAGAAGTACAAAAGTCTGGACTCCCTCATCACTGAGACTGTGATGAGGGACTATGACTGAGACCATATCCCTGATATGGTAGGATATAGAGTACCTGATAAAGTGTGAACTTCACTTCTTGCATGTTGATACCACATCAGAAAGTCATACATCTCTAAAGAGCTAGTTCTGTGAAGCAAATACCTAACAACAACTAACAACAAATGTATTAGATGGGAACTCCAACTATTTCCCTTTCAGGTTTCCAATCAGCCTCTAGCTAACTATCCATTTGCACTTAGCTACAGGCTACGAACTTGAGTGACTGCCTGCCTGGGATTTTCTTTTCATTGTTTTAAGTATTTTGAAACATGCTCTTCTATGTTTACACCTTAGTTTTTTAATATGCTTTTGAAATATTGAAAAATTTTCCTTTGGGTTTTCTGCAGTTAGAGAAAAAATACTGCATAGTGCAGAGAGATGCAGGATCACTAACAAAATGAAATTTAATTATAGTGATCTCTTTTCAACATGCTTCTCTCTTTCCTGTCCCCCTCATCCATCACTAGCATGCTATTCAGTAAATATTTCCTCTTCAGGTCCATCAGCCACCCTAATAGTAAGTCAGAGCCAGAGACTTGGGGATAATTGTGATGTGGTGAGTGTACTAGTCTCTTCCCTCTGGAGATCAGGGTTCAAAATTTCACTCAGAGCACAAAGACAACATATCTAGTGAGCTCATTTTATTACCGTGTATTCATACTCCAGAGCTGCCACCAGACATATAGACCTGACTGTCAGTTTTGTGTCTTCTGTAAGGAAAATCCATCTGTGAGAGCCAAATTCAGAGTTCTATGAGGGTCTATGTGAATAGTGCCCTTAGCTATAGATTAGATAGTATTTATAGATTTATAGTATTGAATTAATGAACACGAAGCTAATTTTTTTGGATTTTTTTTTTTAATTTTTAATATGGAATACTCAAGGTATTGATAAATAGAATATCCTTTGGATGTCAGCTGATCCCACCTTCAGCTCAAATCAGGAATATTTTAAAGTTACCTTAGAGTGCCCGCAGCATATTCAGTCAAATTCTGCTTATCTCCAAGAATGAATATTCCCCATATTCCCTGATTAATCTTCCTGAAAATCTGATCCAGTGTTATTCCATCCTCATCATGAAGAATGTTTTTGTTCTATCTAATTGGAATTTCTCTTGCTAGATATTTGCCTTTTCTCCTTCTACTGTGAACATTAAAAATATAAAGGTCTTGTCTTCTCTACAATCACCTAGAAAGTAATTAGGTTCTCTCTCCCCTTTTCCTTCTTCTCTCTATTCGGTTTTCTATTTTGTTCCCTTCTAGCCCTGCTCTGTTAAATATGCTTTAATTAGCTATTAATGATTAAATATATTATTTATTTAAAATAAAGTGCTAGCTTTAGTGCTAGTTGCTAGTTTTTCTGCTGCTTTCCTCCATAAGATACTCATAAGATACTACTCTCAGCACTTCCTTCTCTCTAGCCTCTCTACCTTACAATCTCCTGAACAAGAGCACAGGAACAGCTATAGTCTGTATCCTCATATGAGTGTAACCTCATCAAAGCCTTCCTTTTTCTCTTCTGTAGTTTGATTACAGCAGCTTCCTGTGTCTTATGCATCTCTTGGTTGCACAAATTTCACAGGACAATTTTTTTTTCTATAAAAGAATTTATCACAATTGCTTTAGCATGAGTGGTTCGTCATTCTTACATGGACTGGTTTCTTTTGATTCCATTTGGTTTGAGGCAAGATTTGTTTATTCCAGTTCTTTTGTGATCTTATGGTCTAATCCCTCCCTTCTATTTCTGTGCCAGAGTGTGTCATCTCAGATTGTTAATTTTAAAAATCAGGGCCTTAGGGTGGTCTATGTTGTTCAGCTACATCAGCTCAGATATCCTCTTACCTATGTGAACATTGACAGAAACGGTAACCTCCCCTGTAACTAGGACAACTCTTCTCTTTTTTTTTCCCTGGAAGGGGCCACACTTTTAGTTTCATTCTTTAGATGTTCGACTGTCTTCATTGATTCAAAGTTGAATCAATCTAACTGCCCTTTCCAGACTGGTTTATACAGTGTAATGGTTGATTAAGTCTTGTTTTCAGCATTGAATTCAGGCTAAAGAAACCTAATCTTTCAGTACACCTTACTGAAAAGTTCAAAAAAGAAAAGGACTAAATTGAAAGGCCTTTCTCTTATGCTGTTATACACTTTCAGTGAGTTGCATAGTTGAAATAAAACTAAATGTGACTTGATTATTGGACCGACTGTTAAAAAAATCTATTGCCACAGGCCTTTAACACTTTTAACTCAAATAGAGAAATGATATGCAGGAAAGAAAATTCTGGTGATATTTATGAACATATAACTAGGACAAGTTTCTCCTGTGCAGGAACTCTATACTTCACCACGGAGTTTTAGTGAAAGTTGCATGCACGATGAAGATTTGAATGTTAGAGTGAGAACTGTCAGGCCACAGATTTTCAAAGCAGGGGCTTTACAAGATCCTTCCTGAAATATTTATCCAGAATTAGTAGCCTGTAAGTCAAGAGAGACTCAAATCTCTCCAAAATTTCATTGTGCAATTTCAGAAGGCTACAGAAGAAAGGTTTGAGAGATACACGGCAGAACTTAGTGAATAGTGCGAGACACAGGTGGAAAATTGCTTTAAAAGTCTATTCTACACAGATGTTATTATTTGAATACAAGTTGGGGGGAAGCAAGGAAGGGGTAAAATCTGTAGTCTTTGACTACTTACCTAATGTAATAGCTGGCTAATTAATAGCTGACTAATCCTGATGTATCTTTGCTAATAGCTGCATCATATCATGCTTAAATTTTGTTATTTGAGATCAAGGCCTGTATATCTGATCTTAAATTACTTGTTATTAGCTTTTGCATATGATAGTGCACTTAAAAACAAAATATTCTTGTTTGCTTTAGAGCTAATCTTTTTAATATAGGAAAGGATGAATTTGAATTGCATTTTAGAATATCTAGAATACTCCAAAGAGCTCTCATGCAGTACTCAAGATGATATTATTTAAGAAAGACTTAAAATTCTCTATTTCTTATATATACTTGTATTATATACTGCTTGCATGTAACACAGGATCTGGACTTCATTGGTCTGGGTCATAGTAAGTCCAAAGCAGACAGAATGTGTTGAGGGCCCAGGAGGTGTTTGAATGAAAAGTGGAAGATAGCACAGAAAAATCAACAGGTGAAAGATAGATGTGAATGCATGCACTGTATGAATCATTATTCTTATATTTATTTATTTCTCTGGAAAAGATGGATTTGAATGTTTGAAACTTTACCTTCTTAGTCTTTTAATTTTTTTCCATTCCTTTCATTTTAGGTTCTCCCATATATTTTTATTCCTCTTTGCCTGTCTCTTGCTCATTTTATTATTCACCAATATTTTCAAAATCTTCTTTGTTAAAAAAAAAAAAATTAGTAGAAACTAAGGTCACCTCAGTTTCTTGTAATGCAATCTGCTAGCATTATAGATTAGATTTTGGATGAATTTGCAGAAGCTGTATTCAGTAAGGACCAGATTCTTCCATTTTCACTCAAGTTTATTGTATTCTTTCTTCATATATAATTTCACTGATGACTGTAGAGATGTTAATGAAATTTTGCTCTGTTGCATAAAGATAAAGAAGACTCTTGCTTACAGATTCTATTTTAAAAAACACTAAAAAATCATTACACTCTATAAAAAGCATTATAAAGAAAAGCATACAAAGGAAAAAAAATCACTTTTAGAAATAGCTCCAAAATCTACAAATTCTCTAAGTAAAGATCATCAATTATCTTTACTTGGCAAATGAAAGGCAATAATAGTAAAATGCATATCAGCACCAACTGTGATGTGAAATTTAAGGCTCTAAAACTTCATTAAAATCAGACTCGTAATGATGTACCATATGCACTGGCCTGCATTTGCCTGAGGATCTCCAACCTGTGGCTCATTTCTTCTGTCACACCACCTCTTTACAAGAATGACTCAGAGTCCTTTGTTGAAGTGCTTAGGGGCTGACAAGCAGGGTAGGTGTTTCAGAAATAATCATTTGCTTCATTATACTCCGGTGAATTATAGACCTTTTCAGTTTATAGCACAACTTAGGCTTTTATTTCCAAAGTTAACAGAAATTATGAAAAAAAGGCTGTTAACAAGTATTCAGAAAATTTATGCCTTCTGAATAGGCAACTGATTTTTTATGGCAGGTAAAAGAGATTTTTTTTTTTTAAATAGCCTTTTACAGCAATAATTGATAATGAATTTGGATAGCATGTTTCAGAGGAACTACAGAAATATATTAAACAGGTAAGACAGATGAGTAAACTTCAAAGGTGAAAGACTAACTATTTCATTAACAACTCTTGAGCCATTGAGTCACCATGTGCTTGTTTTATTATTTTGGTACTTTAGTCACTTATTTGTAGTCACCTTTATAAATTATTCAGGGCAATGTTAAATTAAATTCTTCATAACTGAAGAAAGATGAAAGGCTAATAATGCCTAAATTATATTAATTAAACTTAAATTTGATACATGGGTAAACCCAATTAAGGGTTAAATACACTAATACATGTGAAAGTATCTGTAAACATTTTTACAATAGAAGTATTTAGGTCCTCAGAGGGACCAGGCTTAAGCTGTTTCCAGCATCCACAGAAATCCCAGTCACTTCTATTCAGAAATGTGGACAAAAGTACTTTTGGCACTTCTTTTAAAGGAAAGCCTTAGAAGTGTACCCTCTACTCCTTGGCCTTTTAGAGCAGAAAAATGTAAGACCATGTCTTCAGCCTAACAGTTAACACTGCTACTGCATATACGTAGGGTATATAGAGCATTACTAGACATGAGGCCATCCAGAAGATCACATTTCTTTATATAACCATTGAAAGTTTCTTTTCAAAGTTTCTTTAACATTTTTTTCTGAATGTTTTTTAAAAAAAGCATTTAAACATGCTTTTCACAATTTTTACAAGGTTATCTTGCAATTAAATTTCAATCTAAACTTTTATAGAATATAATATCTAATCTTTTAAGGAAAAAAATTTGAAATGCGCTTTTTGAAGCTTTTGTGATCACTTGGCATAAAAGCAATGGCATAGATGAATATTAATAACTTAAATTGCAATATATTGTGACAGGTGTCTGAACTCATTCTCTGAACTTGATAGGCTTTGATAAATCCGAATTTTATCCTACAGGATAAAGAATCTTTGCAGACTTAGAACTACTTCTTTTCCAGTTATAGTTTTTCAGCCTTCTAAGAAAATCCTTTACCAAAAGGGCATTATTAAAAATTAATGACTATCTCATTCTGAAATATTTTAATTAAGCCTTTGGGTAGATTTATACTTTACTATACATTTCTGCATCTGTTCATAGTTTGGAAAAAGTAATGAAAAAACACATAACAATCATATTTTTAAAAAATGTATGCAAGCAATGATGGAATTTATTTATCTCTTTATTGATTTATTTTGCATTTGACTTAATGGGATTGTTAAAAAGATGACAAGATGGTCAAAGAAAGAAATGAAAATCAGCAGTGAGCTTTCAACTACAGCACTTTTAAGGAGTGTTGACATAAAGCAAATTCAAGACATGAGTTCACAGATGCTTTGTGACTTCTACTGGATATGGTAGCATTGCCCAATAAGCTTTACATTAGGAGTCTTAACTGTATAAGCATTCTACTTCTGAGTGCACCTACATACTCCAAGACCACATTTTTGTGTTTGCTCTGGTAGCACAAACTACCCACTATTGACTTCATTTAAGATGGAAAAAGCAGCAGTCACAAAAATATGAAGATTACATGATGAAGGAAAAAAAATTCTTTATAGTCAGTCACATAGTGAAAATATAGAAGTGGAGCTAACCACTCAAGCCTTGAATTTCTCATGTCAGAATGTGTAAGTTTAAGTAGTTAATAAATGAGTAGCTTTTATAATCTAGCCTCAGTTTCTTTAATTAAAAATAGTCTAAGTAAGCTGAAAGTCGAGTTCCACTGCCACTTGCCAGTTGAGGTCTGGGTATAGGCAGAAACTGCTGCAATTATAATAAGTCTATTATGGCTTAACATTTACATAGTATAGGATAATATGTTCATATATTGACTGGAGCGAGACCACCATACTCAGTGATGTTCCCTGGATTAAGCATATGCAAAACATTGATTGAGTACAATCATCCTTATAGGATAGTTTTGCTTCCTTTAGAATGCAAGGTAGGTGGCATCTCTTTTCCACTATACTGGAAGCCAGGAGGGAGACTATCTCAGCAGTCACAGAAGTCTTGCGAATAGCTACACATCTCTTTTTTCAATGTTCTTTCAATGTGTTTTATTAAGCTCATGCATTTTTTTCTGCATACAGTATGCAGAGTTTTATAATAAACAATTAGAAATCAAGAAAAAATTTTAATCAAGATGCTATAGTAGTCTTATGAGACTACATCTTCACATTTCCTATATTATTTATTTCCCAACTGAAAAAATAAATAATTTAAAAAGACTTGCCTGTATTTTTTTGTTCAGTATTGATTGTTTAATCCTAATAAGCACTTGGTAATGAGTTCTTCTGGAGACAGGATGTCACAATAGCTAGAACTAGAGCCCAGTCCAGAGGCATAACTACTCTATTTCCAAGGCTCTATGCTTAACAGAATGAATAAACTCTGAATAAAGCCTTTGAAACAAGTAAATATCTTGTATGTCACATTGTTTCCAACAGAAAAATAAATCACTGAAGCAATTAAAATAAAAACAAATATCTTCTTTTTTTATATTTTTTATTTTTTTACAGAAGTACTTCATGTGATCTCCTTTTTCTTAATGACTTAGGATTGCTCAGTTAAAAAGAAGAAGCATAATTCTTCTATAAATGTTATTTTCCTAATAACTTAATAACATTGTTTAGTTGCTAATAAACAGCAGCATGATACTCCTATATGTGTTAAAAGCCTTGATAATGTACATTTTTATTGTAAAAGTATAATGGCTTAAAAGATTGCATTTAAATATAAAATTGCTAGAGGCAGATTTTAACAATATCTCATGGGAGGGGGTTCTGTTGCTCCTAGTATATCCATCTTTAGCAAGAGCATATAAAACATCTGTTAATTCTTCAATTAATTCATTAATTAACTTCCCAATATAGGATACATTTTTAACTGAGTGAAAGCTATAAAAATATTGATCCTTTGACTAAAACCATACTGCCTCAAGCAAATGATCTTAAAATGGAATAATGGTATTTTTCTCTTTCTTTTTTTCTTTATGAAATTAATCTATGATCTCAGAAAAAAATGTTAATTTGCATGTCCACTGTAGCAAAATATTTTAGTTCTTCTGATGTATTTCAATTACGGAAAGAATGTAAGAATTGAAAAAGCATTCAAAGAACATCACTGGCACTGCAAAACTTTGTATGAAGAATTCAGTGTTTTTAATATAGAAAAATAAATTAATATTCTTGATGGATATATCCTTGATTATCCTGCTAGCATTCTAAATATTAAATTATTCTCTAAGAAGTCAACTGCTAGGCTTTCTATCAAGTCAGCATGTATTTGAGAATAGGAAGCTTAACCATCTGCAGTTGATATGTGGCAATAAGTTTCCTGTGAGAAACTCTGTGTAGCAAAGAATAGTGAGGTTTGCAACATATCTCATTGATCGTTTCAACAATAAACACTACAGATGGTTTCAAGCTGTAAAATTCATTTCCAGATCTATCCTTGCACCTAGCCATGGGTTTGGAATACTTATGTCTGTAATTTCATTCTACTCTACTATGAAAAGAACAAGATAGATATTAAAAATAGTTTCTATTAAATTTTCTGCAAAGCATCCATCACTTTAGTTCATTCTCATCTCAGATCTAGAATCAACAGCCAATATCTCTGTGAAATAAAGTCAGTTTGAAATGCAGCATAAATGATTAACAGTGATGCATTATCTTACGTGGCACATTGACGTGTCTTGGGGGCACCTTTTCCCTTGAATGTTGAAAGCTAGAATTATGCTGTATTTCATCATCCAGAAAAAGAATTGCTTGATGAGCTGAGTGAAAATATATTTACCTAGTAAATATAGCAAAATAGGCAAAAGTAATTGAAACTACACAAATGCTACTTCCTTCAAAATAAAGTGCCAAAGAATATAGGTCTCCTAACAATCAGACGCCAAGAGGAACCAATATATTTGACTTGACCTCATGTAAACTACCTTGTTTCAGCCTGTTTCACCTGCAGAAACTCTAATAACATTTATTGGATAAAAATTCCTCCCTATGTTTTGCTTCCAACATCAACAGAACACATTATGATGAAGAGGATCTTCTACTTCCCAGTACTGTTTTTTCAAGCTTAAATTATTCTTACTATTAAGAGAGCAAATTATTAAGACATAATCTTACTATTAAGAGAGAATCAAGATTATAAATTTATGCCTTATTTCTAGTCAGAATTTCTTCTGCTTTATCCCAGACGCTGAGATTTTTTAATTGTCTTTTCTTGATAGGCTGAAAAGCCCTTTAGAATCCAGTGTTTTTCTTCCCCAGCTGTATTTATACAGAATAATCAACTCACATCTCATGTCTCTTCTTGTTAAACTATGCTTTAAGCTTATTGTGGTATGACATTCTCTCCAGCACTTGAAATGTTCTGTGTACTTTTTTGCAAGTCCTGGGATTTCAAGTTCCTTTATTAAAAGTAAATATCAAAACTGGTTGCATATTCTACCATTATTAACAATACCAGTGCCACATACAGACAAAAATAAATAAATAAATAAATAAATCTGTTCTCTGCTTCTTCTTCCCTGTTGTTTTTTATTATTATGTTAGCTCCCTTTGTCACTTTGCGGCATTGCTTGTTTACTTATTTGCTATGACTTTCAGACGAAAAAAAAAATGTGTAATGAAACTGTGCACGTAGAACCGCCTCATCAGTTGGGGTAGGTCCTCAGCCTTTTCTCAAATAAGACATAAAATATAACTATATTTTGGTCTACCTAGCCTATAAGAGATTTCCCAGAATACCACTTCTTCTGAATCACTATGACATCTATTTGCAGTTCTTGCATGTATCAAAGGTTGAATGAGTCATAGGCAGGTTTTACGTAGTACACACATGGCAAGAAATGTGACAGCTGTCTTCATCCTGGCAAAGGTCAGCTCAGCCTTACAGATTTTCAAATGATGTCACCACTGTACTGAGTTAAACAGAGGACAGCAATAATTTATGGTTTTCTTTCTTTCCACCTTTTTGCAATAGCTACGATCACTTTAATGCAGTGGAATAAAAAGGCTTAGATAAATAATTACCTAGGAAGGAAAAAATATTATTCTTGAGGAGCACAAGACAAAAATACAAATGACTGCAACTTGCATGTGTCTGTGTTTGAGTTGGCATCAGTAAGAAACAATCTATTTTATCTTTTTTCTTTCTTTAGAAAATCTGAACAAAACTACTTTTTTTCCAAAATCAACTGCACAGTTGATTCACTAATTTGATACATTTTGATAAGAGCAAGTGCAACTAGTCTTTTGAAAGACTAGTTTATAGTGTTACTAATAACACTTCATACTAATACAAGTACCTAGGATATTGTGTATAAATTATATCAAATCTATAGAGCATGACTTTCACACCCTCACTTTGCCCATGTATTTCTAATAAAAGTCTTCAAAAAATTGATAGCACTTAGACAAGTAGGAGATTAACACAGGAGAAAAAAAAGCTGCTTAGATATTACTGCTTAGGTTTTCTTCAAAACAGAAATGAAAATACTATTTTTAAGGAATTCACAGAATACATTTTTTTAAATAATTCTGATGATTGATTTTCATTCCTTTCCAGAAAATATCTGAAGGATATATTTAATAAAAATAAAGACATTCATCAAAGAAAATTAAAAGAAATTGTTATTTACTTCTGTCTAAGATGTCTCTAAATGCATTTGTAATGTAGTTTATAACTACATAATACATTTACATTAGTCGTAATTCTGATATAGTTGATCATATCTATCTAGATAGACATCAGAGACAACATAGAGAATGAAAACAACATGGAGAATGAAAGCTCCATTTTCATTTGCTATTAAAGCATGAGTTTTATATACCATTCCATCCTTATATATAAATATATATACAATCTCATCTGAGTACTGTACAGTAAACTAACTAAATAGCCTACATGGACACCCACAAGGAAGCTTAATAATAACTCTCTTTGCTTCCTTATCTTCCCTTTTTGAGACAATCTAACTATGTATATCTATTTATATATGTATATGGAGAGAGAGAGAGAGAGAGAGAGAGATTCTTTACTGCTACTTTGAGAGCTTCACATGAAGAATTCAGTCTAAAGGAGGATGTACATGAAGATGGCAAAGACTGATTTTACAGGGCCCAGAATTACCTAAAGTTCTTCTATAGAAGGAAGAAGAAGAAGAAGACGAAGAAGAAGAAGACAAAGAAGAAGAAGAAGAAGACGAAGACGAAGAAGAAGACGAAGAAGAAGACGAAGAAGAAGAAGACGAAGAAGAAGAAGAAGAAGAAGAAGAAGACGAAGAAGAAGAAGAAGAAGACGAAGAAGAAGAAGAAGACGAAGAAGAAGACGAAGAAGACGAAGAAGAAGAAGACGAAGAAGAAGACGAAGAAGAAGAAGAAGAAGACGAAGAAGAAGACGAAGAAGAAGAAGACGAAGAAGAAGAAGAAGAAGAAGAAGACGAAGAAGAAGAAGAAGAAGAAGAAGAAGAAGAAGAAGAAGAAGAAGACGAAGAAGAAGAAGAAGAAGAAGAAGAAGAAGAAGAAGAAGAAGAAGAAGAAGAAGAAGAAGAAGAAGAAGAAGAAGA